>JAPYYZ010003973.1:0-13158 GCA_030522705.1 Eretmocerus eremicus
CATTGAACTTTGATGAAGATTAGGACAATTTTGGATGATTTTTATTGATAACTTCCTTCTCAGACCATTCTAAGACATTGCTTCGTCATGGAATCTCCAGCATCACAATTGAACGACAGATTTTTTAGAACTTTTACTTTTTCCTAGAACTCGATACCTTCGTGTTTTCAGTCATACCACAAATTATACAATCAACTTTTGAAATAAGTATCTCGACAAGGCCCCGGCTTTAGTTGTCAACCTAACCGGATCTCCCTTTCTTTGGCTCATATCTACTATACGTGCTCGAATAATTCCCACGTGTTGCCAAACGGATGGGAGAAAAATGCAAGAAAAATGATGCAAAGAGGTAATTTCCGCTGTGGCGACTACAATAAAGCTTTCTCTTTTGAGAAAGCAAAAACTACCTCAGACGAGATTTGTGTACCTCTCTGAGATCTTTGGAAAAAGTATTCATCAAAATCTTGATTATAGGATATTTTCTGAGTTATATGCGAAGAAAAAATCGTTTGGCAAAAATATTTTTTTCAATCTACAAAAAAATTATGAAATTTGCGGTGTAGGGCTCTGAAGATTTTTTTCATATGTTCTTTTGAGCAATATCTCAAGATCCCGCGGTATAAATATCATAAGATAGCCGGAACACAAAAAGTGTGCAACCTCGCCCCACTCGCTCCTGCATGAGAGCTAATTAGGTGCGTATACTATTTTTCCGTAGGACGCGGAAACAACGAATAATCTTCCGGTTTGGAGCGAGCGGAATAAGGTTGGTGTTTCTGGTTTCTGCGCCCCTGGTCGGTAAGCTCAACATGACGCCGATAATTCAAGCAACAAAATTGTATCCATTTAAAAAATATTTTATTCGATTTTTGTTATCGAATAAAAACCTAATTGGTGGAACGCGGAAGACGTTTCATACATTTCTCAGACATTTCAGTAACTTATTTGAGAACTTACCGAGGTTTCAAATCGACCACTCAGATTCTGATGTTACTAAAAAGAAAAATAAAAAAAATCAATTCCCAACACCTAAAGGGCGGAATAAACACTTTTTGGAGAATATCTCAATTCGTGCTTTTTCGACCTATGCTATTTCTTCCCAAGGACGGCAGAGATGACCGATCCATAATAGGTTCGTTTTTTGGTCGGTAAACCTCTCGCGGTGAGCGAGCCTCCTTTTACTCGTCCTTTTATCATCTGAGACTAAACTTCGGGGATTGATGGCGCGGGACGCCCCATTTACATTTTACACCCTGGCGCTGGTGCTCGATCAAGTCAGATGATGGGCAATCGCATAATTACTTGCTGAGAGCAAATTACACCAAACGAGGTAAGTCGACAAACCCCAGGGGCGCGGATTAAGAAGGCTTTTGGCGCGTTGTCCTCGAAACGAAGCTCGGGCTGACATCTCAGTTTAATGCGGCGATGTAAGAATTTTCTTATAGTTGGTTGGTCGAGGGAGATCGCACGTGCATCGGTCGCGACAATACGAGCCACTCCTTCTGACGGACAGTATCCTGAGTCCTGACTATCCTGACCGGTGACTATATAATCTCTGCTCCGGTTCTGCGCCACTCAGCGCCATTCTGCGGCGCAAGGTGCATGGAAAGAGGCCCAGAAAGAGAGAGAGTGAGAGAGGGGAGGGGGAGAGGACTATATATATGGCCCAAGATCTGCGGATGCATTGGGATGCATGCGGCCCGCATTATTATGGCAGCAGCCCCGCGAGCCACGTGCAGGTTCTGACAGGATTTCTACTTCTGTACGTGTGCGCATGCGCGTCCGTTTTTCGTCGTTTTCGCGAAACTGATCACCGCGGCTGCCCCGTTTTCGCGTCAGGTATTTACGCTTGCTTATTGCGTACTTTACGAGCTGCACGATTTTCGTCCAGTTTCAGAAATGCCGAAATTGTGTTCTGGGTGCCCCACAAAGTATATTTCCGCGAGATTTCCCGAGGTATTACTACCGGCATCACTCGGGATCCAAGATCCAATCCAGAAAAGTTGAGGACCACGCTGCTCACCATGCTCGCGGGACCGCGTGCTCCATCTCTTCCTGACACGCTTTCGTTGATGTTTCTGGTTCAGCTCCACAGGTTCAGTGTGGTCAACACTCGAGCCAATGTCACCACCGGATCTACAGCAAAGCTCTTTATTTAGTCGTCTCGTATGGATATGAGACGGTTATTTGCATCATGCTCGTATAATGGCATTATAGCGGAAACTTGTATATTCCATGTATAATGACCTTGCGTTTTGACAGAAAAGTTCGGAGCCCGCGAGGGAACCCGAGTCGAAGCCACTCGAGATAGACATTTTTTCTCGCGTATTCTATTGAAGTACAATATTGTAAATTGATTTCTAGGCCAATGCCTGGAGCCATCTTTTGTATATAGAAAAAATAAGGGCCCAAATGTCAGTTCCGTGGACAGTTTTGATTTGTGTCTCGTCTCATTTTCTGCCTCTCATTTTGATGTGATGAAAATAATCGCTATCGCAATATTTTTCCGTTGTAGTACTACTATAAACAAGTAGAGGGTCAACCTTGTGGATCCCGGATTTGGCCAAGAGTTTGAGAATCATCTTATTTCGGTGAGAAATATAGACCTTCATCTCTTCCGCGATACAGCCATATGGACATTCGCATTGCTGATATATCTGTGTATATGTGGCTTTTTAATACGGACCTATATGGGCAATGCTTAATGTCCATGGCTGTATCTCGGAACAGAGAGCCCATGACGGCCCATGAGCATAAACCCTCTGGGATATCTTCATTTCTCACCGAAACAAGATGATTCTCAGAGTTTTGGCCAAATCCGTGATCCGCAAGGTTGCGACCCTCTAGTTGTGAGTATGATTCATAATTTTTTATATTATCGATAATATGAAAAATATCATCGATATAAAAAATTTCTGCGCAACATCTCGAACAAACTCGAAAAAATTCCTGTTGCGCAGCAATTTATTTAGAAGAGTATCATTGCATCAGATGAAATATACGCGGAAAAGTTGCTGCGCCAATTCCCATGGTCGTAAGAGCACTAAATGCGAGTCCACGGAACTGACCAAATCTGCAAGTCTCCGCGATAATGTCCATATAAGAAGACTACGGAGAAAGCAAAATTTCCCACCTTCAATATTGATGTTTGCAAACGCCACAAACAACTACCGCCGCAGTATCTCGGATCGAGATCACGATTGAAGTGCATGTCGGAAGTCGAAATGAGTTTCGCTGTTGCGCTAACTGGCCCGATAACAATATATAATATAATGTATTGACTCTGTCAACGAAAGCTGACCATTATGAATTTCAAATAAACCATGAAAAAATAATGAGAAATATACTACGCAAGGACGTAGCCTGAGCACCTTTTGTAAAAGCACTGAAAGAAACAAAAGCCCGAGCAAAAGCCCATCAAAACATTTGAGGTGTCAGAAAGCTTGCCAGAACTGCAAAAGCCCAAATCGATGCCTCCTATCGAGAAGATGGTATCTCAAAACTCAATTCTGGAAGATGGTATTTAGTATACTATTAACATAGGAGATACCATCTTCCAGAATTGAGTTTTGACATACCATCTTCTCGATAGGAGGCATCGAAATCAAGATTTGCAGCAAGCTCCAATATCATATGAAGAATCTTCGTGCGGAGTATTAGTATTGCTAGGGAATCCCATCCGTCACAGCAATATCTATAATTCGCCCGGTTCGGTATAGAATCTTGAAAGTAATGTAAATGCAAAA
Source organism: Eretmocerus eremicus (assembly GCA_030522705.1). NCBI lineage: Eukaryota > Metazoa > Arthropoda > Insecta > Hymenoptera > Aphelinidae > Eretmocerus > Eretmocerus eremicus. The sequence continues at coordinate 3,747 of JAPYYZ010003973.1, forward strand.
ATTATACGATTATTGATACAGCTGATCAGCGAACGCGTTAAAAATTAGAACAACAAAAAAATCAGTGATTTCATGCATCAGCGCGAAACCTGTTTCGATCGAGGGAGTTTACGCATCGGTGGGGAATCCACACTGCGTGATTCATCGCGAAAAGACACAGCAAACCGAATCGAGATTCGTTCATCTTCGTGTGAATGGTCGCGTCTGCAAGTTGAATCATGTTCCGCGAAGTAAACGGAAAAATTCAAAATTCGCGAATACCCGACCTTCTCCGTCGTCTTCTCCGCGACCGAGATATATATATATAGTTCGTGGCACAGTTTCCGCGAGAAATCAATGGAGATCAACTCGCAGTGCGGTGCACGCCGGGAGGCGCGACGCGCCGGCAGCAAAACCGCACACGTGCGTGAATCGAGAAAGACCTCGAGAAAGACGCTTTCGACAATCTTGGCGAATCCTTGGCAAACCTCACGCTCAATAGATAACATAGGGCTGTTCAAAGTCAGCTTGTATACATACCTCGTGCCCGTAAAAACCAGCCAAAAACACCGCGATGATCCAGGGGAGACACCAACGGACACGAGAGCACTCATCCTGGCCCGTCCTCCTCCACCAATGAGCTTCTCGATCGAGTTGTCGCGGCACCGAGGTGGGATTCGAACGACGTGCTCCCATTGGCCGTGGCGTTCGACGGCGGTTTTTGAATCGCGGCGGCGCACAGCCGGCCGCGTCCGCCATATTGTGCGCCGACTCTGGAATGATTGCAGCAGCAAACCGTCAGTATGCGCGACGGAGCAGACCCGCGAGCACATATTGTAGCGAGCGTGGACCGCGAGCGTCCAAAGTGATCTCGCGTGTGCAAAAGAGAGAGGGCGAGTGTCTCGCGCGACGGTTATAACCTGAGACCGCATAGTGCTCGCAGCAGCAGCAGCAGCGGTGCTATACATGTTATTCGATGCCGCTGTGGAAGTCGGAGCGAGTGCAGCGATGCAGCAGCAGCAGCAGCCGCTGTGCTACTCGACGGAGGACGAGGAGCCGCTCAACGTGAGCTCGGGCTGCGAGCTCGACCTCGGCCTCGACACCTCGAGCGAGGAGCTCGACTGCGCCAGGCCGGCGGCGGCGGCCGGCTCCTCGCCCAGCGCGCGCCCGCCCCATCATCAGCAGCAGCTGCTGCCCCAGCCGCGGAAGCTGTCCTTCGACAACGGCGCCGAGATGGACACCGACCGCGACCCGAGCCAGCCCCAGACTCCAGGTCCGTGTACGAAAAGCGAGCCCCGTGTGTTTTTGTGCGTCCGCGTGATCAACGTCGGCTGCGCAGCTGCGACCCAAGATGGTCTGGCTCCGGAGCTTCCATTCCTTCCATGCGTGCCGCTCTGCTGTTTTTTTTTTCACGGGGCGCAGCTGAATGGCGGCCGTGGATGGATCCAAATTGATAATTGTCGACGCGACTAGGCCTGATCGCCATGAGTGGCAGCTCGCGAGCTCGCCCGCGTGTGCTCAAGCTTTTGCGCGACGGGAATATTGTGATGCGCCGCCGCCCGCAGACGCGGTGTCGTTCCTCCCTGTGCTCTCTTTCTGTTTTGAAATTTTCGCCAACGGCTGGATTTTCGCAGTTCAGCCACTGCGCCCCTGCTGACGTGGTGACGGATCACCTGCTCTCTGCTCTGCAGACCATTTTCACAGGGTGGCCGACTCTCGTAGATGATGTTTGCTTTACTGAGTTTTGGTTTGATGCTGTTTCATTTTACGGACCGTTTGACGCATCAACAGCGATGAATGTATTTTTGAGAATCCACCCGCTGGTCAAAAATGTTCATCAGCTTGTTTATTGCGGTCCGTGAAGGAGGTAGACTTTACTTTGACTCCGAGCAAGTCCTCTTTACAAAAACAGCTCTATGTAGTTTCTATCAGAGTGCATGATGCATGTGAGTTTGTCCTCGTTTGAGAGCTCAGTTACAAAAGTTGGAAGATTATCGCTAATGTTGACAAGATTCATTTGTTCTTCAACTCTGTATAATTGCATCTAATTCTTTCGACTATCACATTTGCAGTATTTATTTGCAAATTTCTCTTTTGACCATGATTGTAAGTAATAGCTCAAAGTTGAGATGAACCCCTATACTCTATTCATTGAGACACTTGAATTCGTCTGCATTCTCTTAATCAAATGTGAAGAATTGAAAAAATGCTGTCCAAATCAACGGTCAAGAGCTTCATGCAAAGGTCAAAAAGATTCAAAGATAGTAAAACGGATTCATTGTGCTACAGCTATTTCGAACTTATGTATCAATAATTCAGAACATGATTTTATATGTGAGCCATGTGATGAATTGATCAATGTAAGCATAATCCATCGTGCTTTGAAGGTAGACTTGGATTATTTTTGTATATTCAGTAAAGTCAATCATACTTTGTATCTTCTTGTGAGGGATAACACAATCTTTGTTTTCATTTGTACAGACAACAATGCCAAAAAACTGTATCCTGATAGGAAGGGAATACAGTCCACAATAAATCCAGCATGCAGCCCACCATACAAGAGGGTCAGAGCATTGAGGCTTTTTGATTCACCAGCAACGCCAAAAACACTGATTGAAAAGAGCGCTATGCACACACCCATACCAAACAAATTAAGATTGTTCAATCTTGACAAACCCAAAGCAGTCCCAACAAGTTACCACTGTAAATCTGACAAACCAAGAGCAAATATCAACCCATTCACGCCAAGTGGCATGCTACTCACTGCCAGGAAGCGATCAAGATCAAAGAGGAGTTTGATTGGGTGAGTTACATTGACTGTCACTGTCAGTAGTTGATTATTAAAGCTACTCTATTTTCAATATTATTATCGAATGTAGTATCAAAAAATGGTATTTGTGTGAAAAAATGTATTCCCCCTAGTCAAACAATATTTTCAGTGAGTAATGAATTTGAACTATTGTGAGCCAACGATTCTTACACAATTTGAGCTCCCCTATTTCCATCTATGACTCAGTCAGTTTTTGCCACTCATAGTTTTCATTCTTTGAATCTTCTTGCTTACTCAAAGCAAGTTTCACACACGAAAAGTTTGAATAGATGTAGACTGGTATTAATTTCTAAACCCAATAAGTTCCTCTGAGCAAAAAGTAGCCTTGCTTATTAAAATAAAAAATCCGCACGGTTTCTTCTAGCAAAAGAAAGTATACGCATCGCGAATTTTCGTTCATTAATGGCTATATTATCTTCAACTGATGTTAATCTTGTTTGTCTTAGATCGCCTGAACTTCGAATACCCAAGTTCGACCTGGTAGATTCGGAAGAGTCTGACAACGACATTGAACAGCCAACAAAGCGAGTAGCTCTCCAAGAGTCGAATATCTCGCGTTACCACGAAGAGTTTCTCGAGCTCGAACTTCTCGGCACGGGTGAATTTGGATCGGTGTACAAGTGCACTCACAGGCTAGACGGCTGCAATTACGCCGTGAAGAAAAGCATAAAACCTGTGGCTGGTAGCGTGAATGAGCAGAATGCCCTGAAAGAGGTGTATGCTCATGCCGTATTAGGGAAACATCAGCATGTAGTTAGATATTATTCAGCGTGGGCCGAAGATAACCACATGATTATTCAAAACGAGTACTGCAATGGAGGCAGCCTTGCTGACACCGTACAAAAAATGAGAGAGGAGGAAAGGTATTTCTCCGAAGCAGAGCTCCGACAGCTGCTCCTTCACGTCGCCGAGGGTCTTAGGTATATCCACAGTATGCAGTTAGGTGAGTGAACTCAGCTTGTTTTTGTTTTATCTCTTGTTGACATATCTGCTGCTATCCTCGCGCGGTTCTGAGTTGTTTTGACGCATTTCAGAGAAACTTGAGTACCTCCCATGAGTCATTCGAGTTGGACAGTCTTTGTTTTTGAAAATTCGGGTTTCTGATGGTTGTTCAAACAGGCTTTTGCTATTTTCGCATCGAAGGTACCGATTTCAAAATCCCCATGGAAATGGAAATCAATCAAGTATAATCACCTTTCTCGAATTTTTCAATTAAACTTGCGTAAAATGAGAGAATATTTGTCCTTTTCTCGAGAGACAATGTTTGACGCACCCCATCCTTGTGAGAAAAAATGAGATTTCACAATGTTATTTGCAGTGCACATGGATATAAAACCTGGTAATATATTCATATCTCGGGAAAAGAGCCAGATGCGAGTCAATTATGACTCCGCTGACGATGGCTTTGACGAAGAAGAGACTGAGGAGGAGATCACCTACAAGATCGGCGATCTGGGACATGTCACTTCGATTAACGACCCGCAGGTAGAGGAGGGTGACTGCAGGTATCTACCGACTGAAATCCTTCGCGAGGATTTCACGCACCTGACCAAGGCCGATATATTCGCCCTGGGATTGACAATATACGAGGCTGGGGGTGGTGGTCCCCTACCCAAAAATGGCCCTGAGTGGCACGATATTAGAAATGGCAACCTCAAAGAACTGTCGAGGTACAGCAGGGATCTCAACGAATTGCTCAAGGTATGAATATGTTATCATTGATTGCGTTTGTATGAAGTTGTTTTTTCGGTAAATCGGCGTTTTCGAGTTGTTGCCTTGCCTGGCTTCGCTGATATATCCCATTTTTGGTTATTGCGAACTCATTTTAGCACCTTCAAAAACCATAATTTCTTCGATGTTTGCTAGATCCGATCTGAGCTGTAATAAAACTATGTTAGAAAAATAGACTCGAGTATTAATGTCGTATATTGTGTTGTATGTGAATTTGCGACAATTGCGCATCTGGCTCATCTATTCTCAAATATTCTCGAGTTAGAAAGAAGAATCCTAATGAGTTTTCTGATCACGTGACTCATATGTGTATTTCTGCATATAGATTTGGGCGTGTATTAGATAGGCCCACTCCAATTACGTTCGATAAACTAGAGTTGCTTGTCCATCTTGATGTCAACTCCGTGGCCTATGTTCTGTCTGATTACCTGATGGTTAATTTCAAAATACTACAAATCTCAATTTGATCTTTCCATCTGTTGGCCATAATGTCTCACTTGGATCGTATAATATAATGAGTTCACAATTGAAGCCATATGGGTCGCTCTGAAAGTGAATTATCTCATCATTTACTAGTCTCTCATGAATTATTCAATAAATTATCGCATCATTTACTAATCTCATTCATTTTTGCTCCTCTGTTGTAGTTGATGGTTCATCCAAATCCGGAAATGCGGCCATCGGCGGTGAACATAATCCAACATCGAGTTCTCAGCCCCAACGGAAACAAGACCAAAGCGCAATTGCGACGCGAACTCAACGCAGAGCGCCTCAAGAACGAGATCTTGTCCAAGCAGCTGCAGGAAGCAGCTAAGTGCCTCAAGACTATCGCGCCCAATATGGTGGCAGTCTCGAATGGCATTTCGACTAACATCCCGAGCAGTGGTTACAAATTGAGGCCGACGCCAACAAGATCTTCGCGCATCATTGGCAAGAAAGTCAACCGCAGCAGTAGCACCACCAACTTCTGAGGAACTGACCTTAGACTAAATCTGCTCGGGATGGCGAAAAACGGTAGGGGCGAGCTGTGTCACTTGAACATTCTAATCGTAAATTAACGCCGAGCTGAGTGCGAGTAAGGTTGGCGTGGCACCGGCGGCGTTGGTGCCTTTTCTTATTGTGATATCCGGTTATTGCTATTTTTATTAGTCTGTAAGATCACGAAAATTCGCGTCTTTATGTTGGCGAAACGATGAGAGGACCGCGAGTAGAAGTGAACGCAGTTTTATTCTCAATTTTGCGAACGTTCCTTAGTGAGATTATCCAATAAAGAGCGTTTCACTGCTGGTGAGAGTTGAGCAGAAGCCTACGCGATCGTAAGTTTTTGTTGATATTATTAGAAAAAGAATGAATAGGTCTTCGATGAAAATTCATGTGAACTCGCATTTCTTGCGATAAATTTATTTATCTCTAGGAATCTTATTTCAGCACGTTTCTGAAGTCACTCGAATTAACGAAGATCACCTTACGTTACGAAAAATTGAGAAAAAATATCATTTCGAGCGTTGATTTTGCTCATGGTCCTCTACCACAATCATTGGCGCATTGAAAATACTCGGATCTCGTTACTTGCAGAGTAAAATTGCTTGCTTTCTTGAAGTAGACAATTCACTGAACCTCGTTTTTCTTCACTCTTTACTTGGTATGTACAGAATTTTTCTGCTATTCGAATCATCTCTTTTACACAAGTAAACGTACACAAATCAAACATGCAGATGCATTTCAAATGGTACATAATTTGAAAACTTGGATGGTACCCGTTTGATTTCCATTGCTCATCTTCAAATTTTAATGAATCAATCGCTTTATTTTGATTTCTAGTGAATCATTTTATCTCCTATCTATTTCACAAAGTACTTTGCTTCTCTTACTTTTTCAGCTGATCAATATTTTTCCCCGTCGTTTCTTGTCTCTAATATTCTGCATGATATACATATAATCAAGAGCAATGCATCTTCTACTCAAGAAATTAATCATGATGTTTAGCTACGTAAGGAGTGTCCTTTCAACTTTGAATCAATGATATATCTTGATACTTTCTGCTTTCATTGCAAAAATTTTCCTATCACACTGACATTGATTTGCTGGTAATTTTTATTTTTGATTCAAAAATCTTTGAATCTATATTATCTCATCACACATGAGTGTCAAGTGGGTAGACTTGCAATTCAGCTGGCTATGAAAAATTGTGAGTAAAACAGTGGAAAATTGGTGTTTATCTCATGTTGGTCAGTCAATCATTCATTTTCTCACTCGATCTAAAATATTTTTTTAAAGATTTTAAAAGTCTTCTATACCCCTGAAATAAATCACTATTACTATACTTCTGCATCCTCCTTTTATCGCTAACATCAACGTGTTATATATTTCATATATGGAGTATTTTTATATCTTGTACATGATAAATTTAAAGTCGGAGTCATGTTCCCCTTAAGTTTAAGCAGCGTTGATGATTAATGAATTTTTCCGCTTGATGAAGAAAGCAATACTCTATTCGCTAACAATTATTGTTACATATGAACCTCTAGCCTACCTACCACTGGAACAAAATCAATCTTGGAGAGCACGTTTCATTGATTTCAGCAAAAAGTTTCTGTACCATCTCTTGGCCTGAATATCGCTTCTTTTATTACTATATTGGTATTAATCTTGTTGATGTGAAACAATGTCCGTCAAGTGTGGGAATATTTCAAGAGTATGAGTTGATCCAAAAACTGGAACAGTTGAAGAGAAATGTAGATTGTATTCATATGAATAGTTCAGGTGGCAGCTGCTATTCTCAAAAAGCCTTTCTTTTATCTCAAAGTTGATGGTTTCGTGTATGAAAGTTTTTTTGCGGAATCGGTGAAATCGTCTGTGCTCCTCCAACAAGCATGTGATATACTCATACATGACTGAGAACGATTGGTCAAAAAAAATTTCAATCTCCTGTATCACCTCGTTTGTGATAGCGTGGCTCATGAACTGCGATATGTGTATATGTTAGTTTAAACACATCAAATGGTACGATGAAATTTCTTCCGAAACTCTGCGCATGTAATATAGTTGAACGTAATGAATGTTTTTGTTTCACTCACTATCAATTGATACCTCGGAGATTGATCGCGATATTCCTTCACGGCTAGAGTCATATCGACGAAAAGTTGTCTGCTACATTATTTCTATTGAATAAAAAAATGCAGACGCGTAATATTTGTTGGTTGAATTAAGTGTCAGCTCAAAATATGTTTGACAGTTATCGTCATCAATGATTGAGCCAGACGACGCGAGTAAACATACTTATTTTTTGTACATTGCAATGTTGAATGCCCTCATTGGAAGCGCTAAGGGAAATTGTTAGTTTTTATTTAACGAATTGTAAACTTTTTTACCCAATCAAAATGGAAATCGAATTGAGTGACAGAACAAATTGCGAGTTAGTTCAACACATGTCACGGACGATGCGAGATCATTGTCTGTTAGAAGTGTGGTGTGGATACATTGAAATAAAGTGGAAGTAAAGAATAAAACAATTAGTTTAAAGGAATAAATGTGATCATAGTTGGGTAATCGTGTACATTAATGAGGAATCATTTCTTCTAACTTGAGTAAAACAACGTCTGCGTCAGTGTGGGTAGATCCCTACAGTTTGCTGACGTCGAAAAAATATTCAAAGAAGACATACCATAGATGGCGCGATGACAAAGACGTTGTGATTTGTTGTTTTTGCCTCCCGTAATTTTATTACTTAAGTGAAATTTTGTAATAAATTCAAAATAAACGAAACAAAGGGACTTATCTCATCAATGTATTTATTCCTAAAGCAACCAGTTTTGACATGGTCTCGATTTTTAGCAAGGCTTCAATTCTCCTGCCAAATTAGCTCAGTTTCAATTTCAAATTCGAATTCGTCCATTGTCCAGCAATGATTTACAATAAATAAATCCCACCATTCAATCATTTTATTTAGTTCTTATGTTACTCGTTCAATAATTGGTCTCGCAGAGCATTTGGCAATGAGGAGCGGAGCATCAAGAGGCTTGGCTCGTGGTCACATTCTGAGGACTTCCCTGAGATGCACTTTTCTTCCGTATTTATCATGTCTGCTCCGAAACAGTGCGCCGCGCATGGTCGGAAGATTAAATTTGATGAACTTTGAGGGAATTTATTTGCTTTAATGAATTTGTATAAAAAAACTCGAACTCATGAATCGGCTCACTTATTACCTAGCTCAAAACCATTACAAGTTTCGTGATTGCGTCCAAAGTACGATAATTGTCAACGAAATTGTTTGAGCTGGAGTGGATGCTTATCCCGTCATCTGATAGCCCCCAGGAAGTTGATTATCAGTCAATAATCGGCTTATTGAGGATTTTGATGTTGTTTCAAGCAGTAGTCTTCCATATCCTAGAATTTGTTCATACCATTTTTTGAGTTAAATGTGAAAGTACTATTTACCGTAATCGTCATATTCTGTTCATAAATGGAGTAGTCAAACCACGATGGCGGAGGCGTTGGAATCGGAAGAGAGGCTCGAAATCTATCCAAAATTATTTCCGCGCGAACAACAAGGATTCACCACAAGTCAATGAGTTTCGCCTCTAATCATCGTATCAGAGTCAAGTTGCAACTTCTTTCGAGCGACGTGACAGCGGAGCAAATCACAGTAAGGGCGTATAATCCCAGTTATCATCATGCAATCAGTAATTTCAAAATATTCATGTGCCTACATTTCAACTTTTACCGCGCATTCTGCTAACCTAACTATTGAATTTCAAGGTGAGGTTATGCGAATTGCAGACGGCTCGCGCAGTTCCGCTGCTCGCGCCTTTTCTCGCCGCATGATTTCAGTAGTTTCGTCTCTCAAGTTTTGTCTCTAAAGTTGATGGAGTT
>JAPYYZ010003974.1:0-11044 GCA_030522705.1 Eretmocerus eremicus
AAGCTGCGATATCCATTTTGAATCATCGAAAAAGATCAATTCGCCTCTGATATAATAGCTAAACGTACAAAAATTACCGGAATTTCCCGTAGTGCGCCCGGAGGGACTTGAGATTTGGGCTAACATATTGTGCGGATTCTCACACGTAGGATGGTGGGCACTGCCGAAAGTTAGGGGAATCATGAGCCCTCGTCCGCCAGATGCAAATCAGTGCGAACTGGATCATCGTTGTGATCCCGATCATCGCTACCGCGTGCGCCGGCTTGCGCGGCTCCCGGCGGAGCAGACAATGACGTCTGCTCTGCTGCTGCATCAAGCGGGCAAGGATGCGCGGATCCAGAGACGTAGATGATGAGTAGCGCCTCGCGGTGGCGCGTTGGGAATTAATAAATTAGCGAACGCATCTTCAAAAGCAGGCCTACCCCCACCCCCGGAGTTGTGAGACCTGTGTATACGACCGTGGTCTACAGCCGTGCACATCTCTTTCGGTCCAAGCCGCTAAGATATTCGAGGAATCTAAGAACGCCTTGATTGCTTGTATACATTGCGCAAGTGTACATGTATATTGTTTTCCCCAGATTCCTCGAACGTCTGTAGATTTAAGTTATATACTATATTTTATATGAACAGGCGTCTGCCTACTCGTTATTTCTTCTGAATCGCTAAGGGTTTCGAGGAACCTGGGAACGCTCTCCGTGCGGCGGACGCTTGCACGGCTCCGACATGCCCTCGAGGCGATGCGGGAGCCATGCACACCGATCTTCGGGATGAACTTACGCAAAAACTCCAATGATTTGGCTCAAACGAGGAAGTGCCGAATACTTGCCATTGTCTAACTTGTACTTGTCAACTCGTCCCAACTGGAGATTGTATTGATTGTGATGATCCCAAATATCTGCCTACTTGATAGGTTAGGAAGTACTTGCGTTGAAGTTATTCCTAGTCCTCTCGAACACTCTTTCGATTTAAGCTGAACGACGAGATGACAAATACAAGTTAGACAATAACAGTCCTTCGACAACTCATCTTTCGACTTCAACTATCGTAGTTTTTGTGTGAGTTGGTCTCAAAGTTCCATCCTCGCAATGCACGGCTCCTGCACCGCCTCAATCCTTTCTGACACCTCATTATTCTACCACCAAACCTTGAAAATGATCTGTCTTAGGTTGAGATACAACTGAACTTGGGATTCGTGACTGTAAGAAAGTCTTCCAGAATTTTCAGTGTTATCGGCTCTGTGTATGAAGTCATGATTCTAAACAGTTGTGGAACAAATAAACGAAGTTGGCTCAAACATTTTCAAAATATTTGCAACTCGACAATCAATTGTACAATTGCAACGAATATATTATTGGTGATGCTGTATGAAGAAAGATTTTTGGCGCTATTCAACAATGAGTATCGTCGGACTAATCCCATCACAATCCAAATACGGATATCATTACGTTGTAACACGAGACGAAATCAAACGCACGACGAAAGATTCCATATTCAATGCCTCTGGATACAAATCGCGCAACATGAGCCGCTCAGCGGCTGATTCAAACCACTTCAATATGATAAAAGATAGGTATTACTTCGTCTCTGAGAGAACGTATCTTTGTAACTCCTTCCAAAGAATCCTTGCCCGAAATAGATTCATCCTGAGATACGTTCTTGGGCTCCTCAGTTTCGAGGTACTCTGCGACCTTAGTTCTCCGTTTTCGAAACGATTGCTCGGGTTCTTTTTTTGTTAGTTCTTTTTTCATCTTGACTTTTTCTCGAGGAGTTTTCTAGACTGGATTCTTCCTAGAGAAGGATTCGAGTTCCTCGTTTTCACCATTTTCCGGAAATTGAGAGTCCATGGATTCATTTTCAACAGATTTGAGGGATGTCATGAGCTATTTTTGATACAAATTAGAGGGTTAAGAAACTCTTTTGAGTAGAAAAATCGACTGTTTTGTCGGAAAAACCATTTCATAACTTGTGTATCGCATCTCACGGAAGTTTTGACCACTTGTTCTGAGTGCTTAGACAAATTTGGGTCGATTCTGTAGAGTCTGTAATTCTTCCAAGTATTTTCCATTGCTAAAGAGTGAGACTTGAAAACGGTTAATTTTTTGAACGCGATAATTCAATGATTGCTCGATTGCAAAAAACATTTTTCGACAAAATGAGTAGAGCGAAATTTTTTCTACTGTGTCTGGCATGAGTAATCAGAAAACTCATCGCTGGAGGGTGTGCTAACCAAAATTAATGAGTGCGTACGAAGAACGCGCGGGGATGACGAAGTCATGAGAACTTGCTGGATCGGTACAGTTCTTAGTTGAGTGTTCTTTCGTGGTAATGCATCGAATGAAAATGTCAGATCTATTGTAGTCAAAATACAAAGTCAAAATTCTCAATACCCTCGAAAATCAATGTTTTTATTTTCATTGCTCAATATCTCGGAGTGGAGATGTTATAGAGGACTTCACTCGAGTTCGTCCCGAAGTTTTTCTCAAGCCTGTCGTCATGTCAATCCGTCATCGTCCCGGAGTTCTTCTCAAGCCCGTCGTCATATCAATCCGTCATAGTTATGTTCCAACCCACATAATAGCTTTTCCCCTTTCTAGATGCCAGAAATCCTTTACTTCAGCTTGTACCATGTCAACTTCCGTGATTTTCGAGCAAATTTTTTAGCACTGGCATGTCCAAAGAGATTCATGTCATCGTGGAGAACCTGCATGAGATTTGGAAGTACAAGTACTTTTCTGAATAGCACATCTACCGCGAGGTATTGAACAATAGCCATCTGCAAACTAATTTTCGGGTGTACTGTAACGTTTTTGCGGTATATGTACTATATACAAACTTGAGAACTCGTTTTTCTCCAAAATGCTCCTAGTTTAGCGAAAAATAATGGACGGCCGTAGTGCAGCTTTCCAATATAAAAATCCATCATGTTTAAGCAGATAATCACAATCACACATCGCCATTTGTAAAGTTAACGAAGTATTGAATATAGGTGCACTGCGCAATGCTTCGCGCGCCGCCCGCGGCGCCAATCCCAAGTCCGCGAGCATGACGAAAAATACTTGTTCAACTTTGGTTCCACTACAAATTTTCTTGTGGAACTCCGCCAGAATATTTTTGAAACATCTGGAATCAGTATCCGACTTAAAAATTCAAAATCCGACCAAAACTGTGAAACTTCCTCGCACGTCGAAAATGAAGAAAACAGCAGAGACAGACTTTTTTGGTTTTGAGTTTTTTCTGGTTTTTAGGAGGTCATTCTGGAAATTGTGACTGTACCGGGGGTGAGTAGATGCACTGAGGAGTACCGTAAAAAATTCTCAGTTTTTTTCATTTGGTAGTTTCGGAGCACCAGCGAGTTGCAAATAAGAGATTGAATTCCAACCGCCGCGGTGTCTTCGTGAGCACGAGAGTATACATAGGTATACGAGCACGCATGAGCTATGGATACGCTTTTTGGTCTCCACGTGAGTCGGAAGATTTCGGATGCGTCTACGCGTGAAATGATGACTTCGTCAACGAAAATTTGCTTGAAAATTGTCAAACTTCACTCTTTTTACACCTGAAACGCAATGATTCTCCACCTTATAACCGGAAAAATTAGGACCACCGTGTCAGAGAGTGTGATGAGAACTTTTCTGTATAGCACATCTACTGCAAGGTATTGAATCATGGTGTTCTGCAGACTATTTTTGGTTCTACTGTAATGCGAGCTCTTTGAGAACTCTGAAACTCTGAACAGTGGAAATTTACATGCATGTCGGGAAAAGCCCGGGCTTCGCTTTCGTTTCCACCAAGAAGCGTCGAGTATGCTTTGGGTTATCGTGAGACTCAGGCTTCGCCCTCGTTCTCACACACCAAGATACACCTTAGAAAGGTTTAGTTTTAGAAAGTATTCGCTCCGCGCTTGGGCGCAGTGCTGCCCTGGCGGCTTCTCCAAAACGCGCCGCATGCAATGGTCCTAGAGGTATTATGTAGATCTCAGACCTCCTTGGATGTTTTCTAGGATGTATCCCCAATCACATGTCAAAATGTCAGATTGATTGACGGAGTAGTTCTTGATTAAATTGAGCTCGAAAGTTAACATGGTTGCTTACGGGGAAACGTGATTAGCGATGCAGTTCTCTGAAATCGTTTGTAATGTTGAGCAAGGTGATAAAAAGTTGCTGAATAACGTTTCTTATTCAAGCTGATTCATTCTTTTGATAAATTTCATTGATAATATTGGACTTTCACAACGCGGTATGTTAGATAAACAAGGGTTCATCGAGCACTAAAGCCATGAAATTGGACATACTGTGCAATGCTTCTCGCTCCGCCCGCGTTACGTGAATCAGCGAGCTCCACTTATAACTTATATTTCACTGTAAGTATTTTATTTAAACTTCTTCAGAATGTTCTTAGGATATCTGGGCCCACTATTCACAAGTCAGATTCAAATTCTGAAAACAACTGTAAAACTTCCTCGCAGATCGAAGATTACGAAAACGGCAGAAAAAACATATTAAGTTTTGGTTTTTTTCTGCTTTTTCGAAAATCATTTTGGACATTCTGATTTCGGCGTGGGTAACTAGAGATATCGAGGAGTACCGTGAAGAATCTTCAGACCGTTTCATCCGATAATTTCGGAGCTCCGGCGAGTTGCGAATGAAGTTGTGAATGTTAATTACCGCGCCGGGCATTCCAAGTGATGCGCGCCGGTTTCAGTCTAAGAGCCTCTCCCCGTGTATAAGCATAGCTATTCATCTCGTAGGCCGATCCCCCGCACCTCCCCTCTCCCCAAGAAGCAGTCGGACTATCGCCACGTGGGAGATGCGCGAGAAGATGTGTGGCGAGGCGCAGCTGAGAAGATGAGTGGAGGGAAGCGTTGTAATGAAAATTCTGAAATCGCACGGCGAGGTTACGCAATCCGAAAATTTCAAACAAGCGAAACTAATCAACAAAAGGACGTAAGAGTGTGAAACTTGGTATACAGAAGGGGCATAGGCAAATGATAATGATGCCACGAGTCAAAATTACGAGATCTATCGCGAAGCGGTATGTCGAGCAGAGTGGGGAGAATATGTAGACTTAGATAGCTGTACATAGTACGCAGCAACCAGCGGGCTTGAGCACCTGCGGAGGTGCTCATACTTTCCGCTGGCAAATTCCAGGCTTTAGCCGAGGTTGAACATCACTAATGCCCGGAATCTGGCTGAAGCTAGCACTATCCAAGCGTGATTGGCTAAAGCTGTTGCAGCTGTGTAAAGGGTATGAAAAATTCGAAGAAATATCACTAACTGGTAATTTCTTTCATATGGATGGAAATTCTAACTTTCTAGATATGATAAAATGAATCGAAGTATTACAAAAAAATTAGAACTAGGACGATATTGACGAAGCTCCTCTTCGTCAATCACTTTTCATTCTCATACGGAAAGTTATTTCGGGGTTTAGAAATTTCCAGTATAGTCCTCCTGCACTTCTACAGTTGCATCGGTTTGTCTCATAACCTTTCTCACAGTTGCAGTGTTGATAACCTTGTCCTCCAGATAATTCTGGACAATCCAATATGGCAAAATCGCAGGTTTATGGAAGAATTAGTTTTCCCTTGAAATCCACAAGGTACCTAGCGAAGAGCATTGCACGGGGGGAATTGATTCCTAGAGAACTTTTCTGGTATTGTGACATGACCATTTCTGAGTTTGTAAAGACATTTGTCATTGATCTCTAAAGTCAACATCAAAATATCCTGGGAGTCTCAACGTCCCAACATCGTGTCTGTGTTGCCAATCATCACGTATACGAAATTGAGAGTTGGACTCCAATTCAATTCTCTTGTCCTGTGCTTCAAGATTTTATTTCGCATCGAAACGGTTCTCCCTGATCTCACACAGGAACTATTCGCGGAGTATCTTGAATTCCGCATTGAACTTTTTTCTGAATTTCTCACGATTTCCCTCCATCATGATTCAATTACACCTTGCTGAACTCAAAATGAACACTAAAGTACATTCCAAGCTACGAAGAGAGGTAATAAGAGAGAGAAATACCTCCGCGACCTACAGCTATCGATACAATGATCGTGAGTGCGACTGAAGCGGGAGAAGGCAGCTGTATCTCACAGCGGATGGTTAATGCTAGTTGTAGCCGACTGAAGTACGGGTTTTTGTTCACCGCAATCACCCTGGCAACTCTATCCAAAATAGCTGAATAGAACTAGCTTTACCCGGCTTATGTTGACATTAGCCAGAGTCCGGTCTTTAGTCGTAACATATACAAACATAAGTGCTCGTTTCTCTCCAAAATGCTCCTAGTTGTTCGGAATTGATGGATGTCCGTAAAGGAGCTTCCAAATCCGGAACTTATTTTAGAGCAGAAAATCCCAATCGCACATAGCCATTTGTAAAATAAACGGATTATTGACTACAGATACACTGTGCAATATTTTCTGCGCTGCTCGTGGTGCCCATCCCGGATCCGCGCGCTTGATGGGCAATACTCGTCTCACTTAGGTTGGACTGCAAATTTTCTTGTAAAACTTTGCCAGAACGTTTCTAAGACATCTCAGATCAGTATCTACCATCAAAATTCAAAATCCGAACAAAATTGTAAACTTCCTCGCAGGTCGAGAATTATGAAAACAGGAAAAGACTTCTGATTCAGATTTTTTTTGATTTTCTCAAGGTCATATTGGAAGTTGTGACCGCGCGATGAGCAAGTAGAGGTTTCGAGGAATACCGTGAGAAATTTTCAGATTTTTCCATCGGGTAGTTTCGGAGCAATGGCGGGTTGCGAATAGGATTGTGAATTGCAATCGGTGCGGTGTTTTTGCGAGCACGAGAGTATATGAAGGTATGCGAACACGCAGCTGTGCATACGCTTCTTCGTCTCCACATGAGCCGCAAGATTGGAATCCACGCGGGAGAAGGATGACTTCGTCATCGAGAGATTCTCTCAAAGATTTGGAGAAGTCGGTAGAACTAGATTAGAGTTGACCCTCTAATAAGGTCTTACTTAATTGCCCAAAACTCGGCCAGTTTAGGTTATCCCTTCGGTAACGGAAATAACCACCGGATAGAGTTTGATGCAAGACGAATAAGAGTTATTCGACGGATGAGCCAGCCAGTTGACCTTACCTGGCCAGCGAGAGCACCGGTGAAAAAGAGCCTGAATCTTGTCCATTCAATTTGAAATCAATCGGACTGACTGAAGATACCTTCTCTTCTGGAATGACTGATTCTTATATTTCTAACTAGATGAGTTTGGATGTTTCGATGGGATTTGATGACATGCTGCACGTTCTCCATGAGAATCTGGACAGGGATGGATGAGTCTCATCGGTTTCAACGAGAATCGCAAGGTCTGACGCAGATGTTGCAGGGAATATCGCAATTGAGGTCTACTGCAATCAGAGAGGATTATCTGTCCCTCAAAAATAATCATTCCAATGATTACTTGAACAACTAATTATTACGAGTGCATCTCGCTGATTTGGACATCTTACTTTCATTCAATCTCATCGAATCTGGTCCTCAATCCAACACTTGGAGTTAATAATTTTTCCCGGCTTCAGCTCTGCTCAACCTTAGGGGAATAATATTATTCTTTGTTCCATACAAGAGTTAGTGCTATCCTCTGTCCAACGTCAGACAGTGGGAGATTTTGGAAAATCCTATTTCAGAATCTGATATTTCGGGAACGGAAAGAGGTTCAAATTTGATTCTCTGCCTGACTCAAAGGGGTGTCCGAGCGACATATAAGAGATCTGGGCCAGACCTCAGAAAATGTCTTGGATTCTCCGGGAAATCCTGGGAACAAGAAGATGTTTCCTGGATCCAAGAGAGTCCTCGAATCTGATTGGGATCGATTGAATCTTGAATCTGGCTTTGGCCTCACACTCATGTTTTGATATCCGCTGAATCATAATCCGTGGTCAGGTTTCGGAACAAACAGAATGGCGAACCGTAATAGGTGGACCAAAATCCAAAAAACTCCGAATTTCGTATTGGGAAAATATAACCAAATTCTATGGCAAATCACGAGGAGAATTGTCCTATATTTCCCCCGAAGATGCACCGGCTCCCCGTAAATAATTCATGGAAATCCAAATACTGCATTGGATACGGAGATGGAGGCAAAACCCGTGATGGAATCCAGATATTTCGGGAAAGAAGGGGGGTACAAATTTGAATCTTTTTTCAAATCAAAGATCTCATCTGAGGCCATACGACAAAGCTTGGCGGACCTCGGGAAATATCTTGGATCCTCCAGAAAATTTGGAAAAGGGAAAAATTCACCTCGTTCATGAGACAGTCCTGGAATCTGGCTCGGATTCATCGACTCCTTGATCCGGCTAAGGCCCCACATTCATGTTTGGTTGCTCGTTGAATCATAATTGGTGATCAGATTTCAGGAGAACGAGATCGCGGACCAAAATCCGAAAAACACCGAATTCCTCATTAAAAAAGGTATAGCCTAATATTCCGGCCAACTACAGGAAAGAATGTTTTCCTGGTATTTCCCTCGAAAGTCCACCATTCGTCTGTATGAAATTCATGAGAATCGAAATACTGCCTCGGACACGGAGAAATGGGCAGGATCCATGATAGATTCTAGATATTTCGGGAAAGCAGAGATACAGATTTGTTTATTTTTTCAAATAGAAGATCTATTCAGAGGCCCCACGATAAAGGTTAGGGGACCACGGAAAACATCTCGGATTCCCCGGAAAATCTCGAAGACAGGAGACTTTCCCGGGATTCGGAAAAGTCATGAAACCTGGCTGGAATCCATCGATTCTTTGCTCTGGGTCGGACCCTAATCACATCTTCTGATCGCCATTGGATCATCATGCGTGATCAGATTTGTGGCCGACCTGGAATTTCGGTCCGAAATTCAAACAACACCGAATCTCACATGGGAGGAGATATAGCTTGACCTTATAGCTGACTACAGAAAAGATCGTTCTTTTGGAGTTTTCCCGTTGGATCCTTCGTTTTCTGGGAGAAGAATCCATGAAAATAGAAATACTGCAATGATCAGGGTAATATTAGGCGAAATCAAGATACTGGAGAAGAAAAGAAGGAATCGAATAGATTTTTCTTTCAAATTCCAGGTAGGCCACCAACCCGCGAGCTGACGAACCCCCGAGACCGGGATTCCAGCGATGGGCGAATCGTCCCCAAATCCAGAGAGGCTACAGAACCCGTAAGTTAATGAGCCATTGACACCGGAATTTCAGGGAGGTCGGAATCGCCCTCAATCCAAGGAAGGCTATGAACTCGCAAGCTAACACATCCCCGATACCGGAATCCCAGCGAAAGAAGAATTATCCCCGCATTTTGCACAGGCTATAAACCCGCAAATTAACGAACCCCCACGACCGGCATTCTAGCGAGGTGGGGATCATGCCCGAATCCCAGGGAAAATATGAACACGCGGGCTCACAAGCCTCCAGGACCGGGATCCCATCGCGCGAGGAATCAGCCACACTTCCCAGATGGGTTATTGACCCGCAAGCGACCAAACTCCCGAGACCGAGATTCCAGCGAGAAACGAATCGTCCCCAAATCCCAAAAAGGCTATCGAGCTCGCGAGCGAATAAGCCCTCGAGACCGGGATTTTAGCGATGTCGAGATCGCCCTCATTCTGAGGGAGGCTATGAACCCGCGAACTAACACGGCCTCGACACCCGAATTTGAACAAGGGGAGAATCATCCCCAAATTCCACACAGGCTATGAACCCGAGACCGGAATGAGAGCAAGGTAGGGATCACCCCATCCTCCGGGGGGAGTGTGATCGCGCAAACTGACAAACCGCCGAGACTAGAATTCGAGCCAGGTGACAATTACCCTAAATTCCGAAGAGGCTTTGAACCCGCGAACTAACGAGCCTCCGAGACCAAGATTCAGCCAAAAGGAAATCGCCCCGAACCCCGTAAAGCCTAGAAGCCCGGAAGCTAACGAACCTCTAAGGCCGGAATTCCAGCGAGAAGGGAATCGTTCTCAAATCCATGACGGGCTATGAATCCGCGAGCTAACAAACCTCGAATACCGGATGTCTAGCGAGGGGGGAATCATTCTCAAATCCCGAACAGGCTATGAACTCTCCAGCTAAGGAACCCCCGAAATAGGGATAGGAGCGGGATGGGGATCGCCCCATTCTCCAGGGAAGCTATGAACGCGCAAACTAACGAACACGCGAGACCAGAATCCGAAGCAGGTGGGAATCACCCCGAATCCCAGGAAGGCTCTGAATTTGCGAGCTAACGAAACGTCGAGACCGCAGTTCGAGCGAGGGGGAAATTGTCCCCAGATACCAGAAAAAACGAGAACACGCAAGCTCACAGACTCCCGAGACCGGACCTCCAGCAATAGGCGAACCGTTCCCAAATCCGAGGTGAGCTATATAACCTGCAAGCTAATAAGCACCCGACCGGGATTTTGGAAATCGCCCTCAATCCAAGGGAGGCTATGAACCCGCAAGCTTACACATCCCCGATACCGGAATACTAGCGAAGGGAGAATCATCCCCGAATTCAACACAGGCTATGAACCCGCCATCTAACATACCCCCGATACCGGGATTGGAGCGAGGAAGGAATCGCCCAAATCCCTAGGGAAGCTATGAACGTGCAAAATAAGAAACTCCCGGGACCGGAATCATAGCGGAGTAGAAATCGCCCCAAATTCCAGGAAGGCTACAAACCCACAAGCTAACGAACCCCCGACATCGGAATTCGAGCGATGGGCGAATCGTCCTCAAATCCAGAGAGGTGACGCGCGACGGAGGCCTCAAGCCAATGAGCCATCGACACCGGAATTTCGAGGAGGTCGCAATCCGAGGGAGGCTATGTACCCGCAAGCTAACACACCTCCGATATCGGGATTCTAGGAAAGGAAGAATTATGCCCGATTTCCGCAAGGACTATGAACTCCCGAACTAACTAACCCCCCGGACCGGGATGGAAGCAAGGTGGGAATCGCCCAGATTCCTAGTAAGCTATCAACGCGCAAGCGAGCAAACCCCGAAACGGGATTAGAGCAAGGTAGGGATCGCCCCAACTCT
>JAPYYZ010003975.1:0-11043 GCA_030522705.1 Eretmocerus eremicus
TTGAATGGTCTTACTTTTCAGGGATGGAGAGTGTGCTACTTTGGTGCTGGTACCGTAGGCTTATTGGTAGCTGTCCTAACTGGTCTAACTCTCGATGAGCCGGAGAGGAAGGCGATTGGAGAAGGAGACTCTAAAGATTCTAAAAAGGACTCCGTTTGGAGAGTACTATGTCAACCTCGCGTCATTCTTCTAATGCTTGCGGCTAGTATTAGACATAGTGGTGAGTTTTCATCCCAATGGTTCCTTGATATACGAAATTACTATTGAAATTGAAATGTTATTGACCCGACTTTCTCCATGAATGGTCTTAGGATTGATACAAAATTACTAATATTCCATGACTGAAGTCATTACTGCTTTGTTCCTTTCGATATGTATGATAAAACCCGAATGATTTGTCAGACCTGTTGAGTTTCAAATGTATTTCTGCAGATGTCGCCTCCCGAACTCCTTTCACAAGGAAAGTGAGGCGGATGCGTCTTCATTCTTCTTGACGAGGTTGAGTGTGCGTACATGGTGGCGGAAACGATGCGCTGTTCGCAATGCATAAGCATGGGCGACTGGGCGATTCCCACGCGTGCTTTTTCGTTTTTGACAGCATGACGTGTGCTTAACGTGTTCACGCTGTACGTATCGCAGCCGAGAATACAGTGAAAAAAATATCTCGCACCTTGAGTTCTATATCTCAATTTTTGGGTATTCTCTCAACAAGGAAATATCAAAACAACTTGCATATTACAGGCTTACTACGCGAAAACTGCAGAGACAAGTTGAAATAGAAGGATACTTAAGGAGGCGATGAATAGAAGCGATACTGTTCTTTTTCATCTTAGAATGATCTTCGAATTCTTTTGGATAGAATCTGAAAAATCAATCTTCATAATTACAAATATCAAGTATACGGACAGGATTCTTTTAAAATGGGTTACGAGGCCAGTTATATGCGAATGAAAAGTTCACTTTGCTTTTTGATTACATTCAATTTTCTCATTACGGGAGCCGAATAGCTTTCAATGGAGAAATTATTAAACGGTGCCTCTAAATTTGCAAGGATGGATCAAAATAACGCAAAAAGCGAATACGGGTATTCATGGTAAATATGAGTTGGTAAGCGATGGAGATTTTGGCTCTACTCTCCTACGCCAAAAAAGCTTCAGGTCTCCCAAGCCTACGAATTTTGATTGTCGGCGGATATAATCAAACTTTCCTGGGAATGCAAACTGGGGAAACTGTTTACCCATCCACTACCTTGATCAATATAATGGAGCATAGATTTCGAATGATTTGTAACTATTTTTAAACTAACTATTGACTTGATCGATGTTGTAGCCACTCATCTTCGCTCGCGAGAATTTCAAACTATGGGTATCAGTTACATTACTCGGCCTCGCGAGCCAATACATGTCAGCTGATTTACTGACTCTTTGTAGTATAGTACAGGTCGAGACCAAGCTAGACCACTCGAACTCACTCCACCTGAACTCAGTCCAACTAGATCTATGACAAAGAGTCAATGAATCAGATGATGAAGACTTGTCTCCCAGAGACCGAATCATGAATTTAGTTAGATTTGTAACCACCTTCTCGGGGTGTATTCCTATTTTCTGATACCATCAGAGCAAATCGGTAGTGAATGGATCAACAATATCTCGCAGATCTGCATGGATATATGCTGTCGAACTCTACGAACCATTTAATTAACTGAAAAAAGCTTTCAACCAAATATTTTACATCGGCCTACATTATGAGAAAAGACAATTACACTATACAGTGAAACCTGTCTTTATGGGTACCTTAATAATTTCGGGCACCTGCCGAATACGGGCACTTCTCCATGGAACCGAATGATATTACGTTGATTTAAATGGAACTTCTCCTCTATGATTCGGGGACTTCGATATAATCCGGGCTCCTGTCAAATATGGGCGACTTTTGGAATTTCCAATATAAAGCGTCACATGTTGAGTGGGCATGAATTATTGTGGGCACCTATTTCACAAATGTATTTCTTACTTACATATCATGCTCAACGAGAGCCAAGTTGAGCGAAATGATGAGAAGACCGTCGTTCCCAGCACAACTAGTTTGCTCGCAATTCACGCAGTGTAATTACACCCTCGCGACTCTTGTATGTGATAAGAGGATCCATCTCATTTGAAATCGTTATGATCCACGATATCTCATTCTGATTATGTGAATAATTACATCCATTCCTATTTGTATGAACGTATGCATTCATTGTACTTCACGCGCTGTATGCTGAATTGAATGCTATATGAACTGCAAGGAACATTCAATAGAATATCAAATAAATTCTCTGATTAATCTTCATGACATTGTTGTTGAACATTTTGAACTCAATACTTATTGCATTCCAAATATTACCAGCCATGGGATGAAATATTTGTTCTACCCATTGATGAAGGATATTTGAGAGTATTATGTTAAATTTTGTGCGACCCCTCGATAATTCGGGCATCTGTCAATTATATGGGCGGCTCGGCTTGGAACTGGAGGTGCCCGTATTAGACAGGTTTCACTCTATTCCCTTTCCAGCAAATATTTTGATCTGAATCCTTTCGCTAAATATACTGTAATAACCTACACACGTGTTTGTAATTATAATGTACAAAATTTTACGTGGGTTCTTACAGGAGGAATGTGCTTCGCCTACAACTGTGACCTGTACTTCAGGCAATATTTTCCGGACTACGACCTCGGCTGGTGGCTGTTTGCAGTGACGATTGTTATTGGCAGCATCGGGGTAGTCGTTGGCGGCTACGTGAGCGACAAGTTCGTCGCCAAAATGGGTGTCAGGTCGCGAGTTGCTGTTCTGTTCCTCAGCCAGATCATAGCAACACCGGGAGCCTTTGGCTCTGTTTACTTCGCCCCCGTTGGGGCCATGACGACACTAGGCATCTCCTACTTTTTCGGTAAGGACTTCATGCTAACACTCGAGTGGTTTGCGATGATATTTTTACGTAGTTCCTAGACCAAACCAGGAAATCAGTTAATTCAATTAAATTTTGTTAAATTTTCAGCGGAGATGTGGTTTGGTATAGTATTTGCGGTTGTGGTTGAGATTGTGCCTTTGAGCATGCGATCAACGACCATTGGAATATTCCTGTTTGTCATGAATAACATCGGTGGAAATCTGCCAATCTTGGTCGAGCCAGTCAGCAAGGCCATAGGCTACAGAGAGTCTCTATACATCTTTTACGCTGGTGCATATGGGCTGAGTAAGTATTCAAACATTTTCCGCGTTCACGGAATGAACGTTCGCATAGTTAATCTTGAATTTCACTTTTAAACTGATTCTATTGATCTTTCCTGCCGTAAGTATGAGGGATTGAAACTGACCCGAACCTCTATGCCTAATAATGCGAGAAACGACAATATTAAATTGCCCGATTTCTGCGCGTGACATGTTGGAGGATCGACAAAAATCTCAGCCCCTTGAATTATCCAAACAGGAAATAGAAGAAAATATAAGAAAAAGAAGCTAGTGAATGGAATAGAAAAAGATAATTATACTGTTTCGCCCCAATCCCTCCGCTGGGCTCGTCAGCATGACGTGCAGTAAGCATGTCAGTGTCACGTGCAGAAATCGGGCAATTCAACATTGTCGTTGCTCGCATTGTTAGGCAACGAGGTTCGGGTCAGTTTCAATCTCTCATATGGCAAGAAAGATCAATAGAATCAGTTTACGGGTCAAATTTGGAAGATTATCCTACAATCGAGTCATATGAATCCATTAATCTTGAATTGTTGACTATTTACTTTCGCGCTTGAGATATTGGTGACCGAATGATAAATAGATAGAGGTCCAAGTTATAGGTTTGAGAGATAGTCAAGATACGCCTTTCGTTGTTGTTTGGATGCTTGCGATCTACAAGAACGATTTATTATCTGGAATACATTTTTTAATGAAAATATTGTTGTACCATAACGTTGCCATCACATGGTTCACTCAATTCTTCCAGTATCAAATTTTTCAGTCGTTCATTCGGTAGTATGACTTCTAATTGTTAATTGATAGTAGGCTCAAAATTTCAATTAGACATCTTGAAGATTGATCTTTATGGACGATTTCATAAACATTACCATTCTCTTTTCCCTCTGTAGGTTCGTTCATGTTTCTGATCACCATGTTCCTGATGGATGGACCAAAGAAAGAGCCAGAATCGAAAGACTGGGGCCACGACAACAAAAATTACGTACATGACGACAACAAGACAACGACTTTGGAACTTCCTCGCCTGCCATCGAAAACTAGCTATGAATACGAGCATTCTCACCTTTGAGCTCGTCTCTGATGGCTTTGGAATGCGTGCCAGAGTATCGTCGCAACTAGTCCCATTCATCGTACTTGCACGCAGTTGAACAGAGTGATTGCGTGTGTCTTGTGAACTTCGGAACAATGTGTTACTCGACGTGTTAGCTCCGAGTGTCGTAATTTTTTCGTGGTCGGGCCTTGAAGTGAGTTGAACTTCCATAACGAAACTTGATGGCCAAGGCTTTTCCGAGACCAGTCCTAGTTGAGTTCGAGCTTGCGTTCTAGGATACTGTCGACCTCCAACTCATCCATTATTTGAACTCCCAAGGGATGGCTTGTCGATGAGTTTTTTGGGCGGTAGACATTCCTCATTCAGTATTGTCCTCTCGCATGCTCTCAACTCATCATGTTATGTAAGGCGAGAGACCAACGTCAAGTAATGGGATGTTTTTGAACTCCCTCTTTTCTAATTGATGCATAAATTTGTGTGTGTGTGTGTGTGTGTGTGTGTGTGTGCTTCGTCTCCATCGCAATTGAAGTACAAATTCGTAGATAAAATTTAACGAGGAAAGCCAAAAGTTAAAAAACTCAGCATTATTTTAAGTTGGTCCGAGGTTTGAACATCAATGTGAGACGATAATTTCCTCATAGTATGGATATTTCATTGAGTGTCAATAAAAGTAAAATGTTTGCGTGGGACGATGGTTCGGAGAAACCCTATCGAAAATTCGGATTATTCAGTTTGTGATTTGTTTGTGATTATCTGAATTGAAAATTTTGTGTACACCCTACACTCTTAATCTCTTCGAGGTAATCTTTGCCTCGAAGCTTTGAGGTAATGGTTCTTGGAGGCAAAATCAACTCGAACTCGGGCATTCTCCGTCGAGGCAAAAAATGGACGAGTTGATTCGTTTTTCTATATCTACGAGAGTTGAATCTCGTTTCTTTGTCCCTGGAACGTTTCCTATTCCACAGGTTAGTTTTCACGTTGTGGTTGCACAATTGCCCGGGGCTCGAGGTAGGTTTATCTGCCCTATCAGCTTGGTGCAAAATAAAGCCTCGAACTCGGTCAAACTTACCTCGAAGTCTTACCTACAATCGAGGCGGTCTCCGTATCTGTACCTTAGAGGCGAATTTACCTCTAGGCACAGGTAAAATTGCCTCGAAGGGATTTAGAGTGTATGAAAATTGTGATGCATGATGCATGATAATGGCTTCATTTGCACTGTCTGTTGAGTATGCCTTGGTGCCATTATTGACCTGAATTATTTTTCCTCCGCTATTTGAGGTCCCTTCGGACTTGGTTATTCAACACGTTTTTTGCGGCAATGAAAATCGATAGTCCTTCCTGATGTGTGACGGGACTCACCGGTGTGTCCCGCATAACGGGATTTCCCATATCCTTATAAATATCCCTTGATTTTTACCGCACCGCACGAGGAACGAAAGGGAGGCACCGGTGCGCGGTGAGTGCCACATAACAGTGAAAGTGTTAAAGTAATGCGTAGCTACACATGATTTTGTACAGCATCATCATATTATACCTATAATCATATTTGTAGACTCGCTTAAGATCGTATTTAATGAAAAACTATAGAATACTCTAATTGATCTTTTCTCTTTGGAAACCATGAATTAATTCGACCTATGATAGCACCAATGATATTCTAATAAATACTGTATGGATCTCGAAGCATTGAAGCATTGGAATCGTCGAAGATGTCGAGCAAATGTTTCGGAAACTACGCTGCTAAAAGAGATAAGCAAAATGCTCTCTCATGGCGGAAGAAGTACACCATTTACTTCCGAATAGTATCATCATTCAATAATTGAATATTACTTTTTTTTCCATACCGTCGGGTGGGGCAAGTTTGTCACACCCCGGAAAAGAGATTTGCAGATCAGCGCTTCGCAAGACAAATGATCGTATGGCTCTAAAACCAATTTTTGGCGTTTGATACATGCGTCAACCATACTTTCTGTCATCTGGTGCATCTCTATCAGCTTTATGATGGTTTATAACTGAATTTTCCGAAAGACTGCGTTTTGAAACGAAAAGTGCTTGCTCTAAAAAATTGACCTCGTGCGAACATTTCTTTGAGAAATCTCGCGTATAGAGGCGCTAGATTTCATCGGTTGGTTTCGTCGTCTTGACGAAACCATCGTAAAATTGAAGGGTTTTCCACTTTCTGAGAGTGTAAGAATCGAAAAACCGAAATGATCCCCTGTTTTGTGCTGGGGTGGGGTAACTTTGATATACTCAAAAGAGTCTCGTGAGCTCTCACCCAACATCGACATGACCATATCAAATATGATTTCATCGATTATTCGTTGAAGATAGTTTCAAAAGAGCCAAGGAACGTCTAATTTGGACGTTTGAAAACCGAGTCATGGAATTTTCACGACAGAAAACGGTTTTTGAACTATTTTTCTACTTCAAAAAGCAGCCGTATTGGCGTGGGCCCTATGAGGTCTGCTGACAACAACTACACTCAAACAGTGATATTAGGTGTTGAAACTGGCCAGACGGACTTTTATGGTAGGCCAATGAAAAGCTAAGACTCTCAGCTTTCAGATGGTGACTCAAACATACCGATACGGACAGATTGATTTGATCGGCAGCTAAAGAATGGGAAATAACTATACGTGTAACAAAGTTTGCACATCGCGTTGTTACTTTGTGACACTTTTCCAAAGACCCATAACTCTGGCTAGAAACATTCGATCGGACTTCAACGTCAATCAAAAGCTGACGTTCTAAGCTTTCAAATGACTACGAATAGAAGTAGGAATCACTATAGCATGTAGTGGCGATGAGCAAAATAAGATGAAAATGATGAAAAGTGTAACAAAGTTGCCCCACCTGACGGTATATACGCTCCTATCATCAATTACAACTGGAATACCCACTCAGATTTTGAAATTTTTTCCCATCACATGAGAAAGAGGGGTAGATCCGATATCAACAGTCTGAGAATATTCAATACGAAGAAACGAAGTGCACGATCCGAACAACTATGAAAACTCTGATTTTCATAACGGAGACAAGTTTATAATAATTTTGTGAGGGTATTTGCGTAAAGAGTGTGACATAAAATCGATAGGCCCCGATGAGACAGAGTAGAACGTTTAAATTCTGCAAGGAAAGGATGTGTTACGGCGGAAAGAATGAGAGCAAAATATTCCGTCAAAAAATTAATCAAATTAGTACAATTTCACCATCCCTGGTCTCAAACCAGTACGCACCTCAGGCTACTAGCACACTCTTTCTTTGTAATGTTGAAATTTAACAAATAAAGAGGTGCGGACTTATGAAAATCACTCATCGTCGTTCAACTGAAGCAGCTTTTCCAATTTTATCAAAATCCCCGCCTTTCTTAGATCACTACCATTGCTCGTAACTTCTACGTGCCATTGAGAATCTTACTTTTGTTTATAGTCAATCCGAAGCTCATGGAAATTCAGGTTTGAATTGATGTATAAGAATCTTAATTGAATGTTGCTGACCAGAGTTATCAGCGTTTGAAGTTTGTGTAACAAAGTTGGAACGCGATTGGGTAACTTCTCTTAATCTTGAAGTAACTTTACATCTTCAGCTGCCATAGAGGAACACGATCAGCCCGTTTTGATATTTTCAAGTCGCCATCTAAAATGTGATGGTCTTTCAATTGACCTATAATACAAATTTTCTTGGCCAATCCCAACTTCTTCAAAATCTCCTTGAGTACACCGCAAAAAGAATTGAAATTCCTTAAATTCAGAAGGAAATCCAAACAAAAGTTGTCAATTCCTAATATTGTTTGCCCATCATGAAGGCAATTTCTACTGATACTGACTTCCTCATTATTTGAAGAAAGAACTGTTACTCCATTTATTTTTACGAGGTTTTGCTGAATGCTTTGCAACCCTTTTAGTTTGTAGACGAGCTTATAGAACGATATGCGTGTATTCGGGCGGGCCTAGATGAGTGAAAAACCTTCCCGACCTAGCCGAAAACTCATTATGTGTCAAATTTGGATGGCTCAGCTGTAGTTGATCATAATTGAACACACTCAAACTCGTTTCAAAGGGAAGAAGTGGGAAAAATACCGAATCTTTAATGTCATGCTCTACGATGTAATCTTGCTGATTATGTTGCTGAAAGATATTAAGGGGATTCAATATTTTGTGAGTCCGGGTACATTATTACCGATCATTTTGAGCGATTTGATGGATGTTTTTCTGAGATTATATCGATCTTGCCTCAGACGTGAAGAAGTCTTGCACGGAAGTGGCAGCCGAACAAAATTATTCAAGTCAGATTTATCTCACAATTTACTAGCTATTATTCACATTCATTTTACAGAAATCCATCATATGAAATAAAAT
Organism: Eretmocerus eremicus; assembly: GCA_030522705.1. Lineage (NCBI taxonomy): Eukaryota > Metazoa > Arthropoda > Insecta > Hymenoptera > Aphelinidae > Eretmocerus > Eretmocerus eremicus. The sequence continues at coordinate 8,645 of JAPYYZ010003975.1, forward strand.
CTTAGTGATGAATCTCATTCCTGGCCTCAAATGTCAGAAACGACACGATCGATTCATTTTTACAGTATATATAAGAGTAACTCATCGATTATATCAATTTTTCGACAGCCCCACCTGAAATACAATGCTAGCATCCGAGACTGGCTTCATCAAATTGAAGTTTCACAGCTCTCTGGTGAGATATACACTTTCTGTGCCAAATTCAGTAAATATCGTCAAACATGCAGAAAATGATGCTGATTGGCTTAAACAACTTTTCTACAAATCTGCCGATCAGAGTTGACGAAACTAGTCAACTCTAGTAATTTCAAGACTGAATCCACCAAACTGTATTTCAAATGCATTCTATTATAGAGTTACGTTTTTTAAGAAAAAAACAGTAAATATCAAAGAAGATGAAGATGTTTCAACTATTTTCAATTCTAATAGTTTTCATTAAACAGTCATCTGTTTTATCCACATGAAAATAACATTCGTTCTTGGAATAATTCTGCGAATGTGGGACGATACAGAATTTTCCAAAACTTCGTATCACACACGCGATGGATATCCTCCCTTTCGTGAAAAACTGGGAGATGCTGACAGTTTCAACTTCTTTTTCTTGTTCAACATTCCACTTTGCTCACCATCATACCATCGTCAACGCCATGCTGTTATACTATCAAAGATGACTGCGACACACAGTATCAGTCACAATCGGATCCAACAACTCAGAGTTTCACCAGATGGAGTGGTATACATAGTATCGCATGCGTTCATAGATTCGCATCGTTATATTACATTCTTGGAATTCTTAATCGCTTAGAGTTGTAGCTTGGGAACTAGTGCGTGTCATCAATACGAGTCAATTCAATATTTACGAAAAATTTTTAATATATGATTGAATCCAATCCAAATAAGGCTTCAAGTTGACGTTGGCTGCGGGCATACCTGAACCGCAATCTTTGTCGTCACCCATTGATATGACTCCTACTTGTTTCCCATGGAAGAGTATGGGACCGCCAGAATCTCCAAAGCAAGTGTGGTATTTGTGATTGGTCGCGGTACAAATCCATTGATCACCCTGATACCACTTACGACACTTCGACAATGGGTATATCCGAAGATTGACCATCTGCAGATTATCAGGATTGACACCATTCATCTGACCCCAGCCCAAAGCCAGAACCCAATCCCCTTCAGGTACTAGAACGTCTGGAGGCAACAGTTGCACGCTAAAAGCATTTACGATTCTGGTCTTCAGTGTGACTAGAGCAATGTCATGCTCAGACTCCTCAGAATATTTGAATGATTGGTCAATGACATGACTCTCGCCACCTTTGGAAATATTCCTGGTGTAAGCTCTGATGGAATAAACTTGATTCGGCGATTCGGTGCAGTGTTGAGCGGTGAGAATCAAACGAGGCGTTAGAATTGTGCCCACGCAACAGTATGTGTCTTCCTCATTGTACATGGCAACCACATACGGGAAGTTTCTGTAGTACTGGTGTTTTGATACTTCGAGACCTCCGCTGGCGCGAGTTTTCCTTGAACCTTCGAGGCTGTAGTTGGTGTCGTTGATCCCATTTTCATCGTCTGAAAATCAACATGAGTTGCCGTCATTCTCACTAAAGTAGAATATCGTTGAATCATGAAACTTTCGCGAGCACGTACAATTTCAGAGTAAGTGGCGACATAAATGTTTTCAAAAATTTTCAGTGTGATCAGGAACATTCAAACATCATCCCTTGATTTTTTGAGTGTGTTATTGTGAAGGACTATATATGAAATCAGCAAAGAGATAAAAGACGGGAGTCGCACGAGGAAGAGTTGATTTATTCAAGAATACCGTAAAAATACTTCAAGATTGGATTTACCGGACAACCCGTAGTTCACGTAGGAAGGCAATTCGCAGAGCATCCGATTCGGTCGAGTGCTCTATACGTCGATATTGATATTAGGTTTTCTCGATTATGGAAATGTGAGCACTCTGATTGCTCTGACTAGCCTGACTTGCCCAAATCAAACGAGCATTCGGATGGTTGGTTTGTCAGAGCAATCAGAGCAGAGCGCCCCACCCTTATCTTCTGGAAATCTAGAAATCAAACGGCGAGACCGCACAATAGCCCGGAATACAGCTTGTGGCGTTGGAAACATCTCTTATACGGCTATCTACTACGCTATCGTGTGGTTTTGTCGTTGAATTTCCAGATTCCGAGGAAAGGAGTGGGGGCAGATTGCCCGGATTGCTCGGATTGCTCTGTTTCCAAATGCTCGTTCGGTTTGGGCTAGTCAGGTTAGTCAGAGCAATCAGAGTGCTTACATTTCCATAATCGAAAAAACCTATTAGTTCGTTCAACGTGGGGCGCCCCCGCCTTCGGCGCTTCAGTTGAGATCGAACGGAGGAGTGAGAATATTCG
>JAPYYZ010003976.1:0-11583 GCA_030522705.1 Eretmocerus eremicus
TAGAAGTGAATTGACAGTACAGTGATGATTATCAATTACGAATAGAATTGGGAAGAGAACATTTCAGAGAGAACCGTCAGATGCCGAGTACTTACATTTCACGTCAACAAACACAGTAGATCTGAATAGTATAGAAGTTTGAGCTATGTACTATCTCCGACGAAGTGCTGGAGTTGCTAAGCGCCAGGTTTTCCGATCATTGGAGTTAAATAATTCTGGTCGCGGTTAGTGCTTGGATGGATGACCGCCCATTAGAGTCTGCCAAGTCTGGCTTGCGGACTTTGTTTGATCGATGGGTCGATGCTCACGGCTTCGCAATGCGAGCGAAATCTGCAAAAATATTACTGAATAAGGACTTTACGGCCGCGGTAAATATACCCATGGCGACTGGAGTAGAATTTGGATTTGGTATAATACGACAGAAACCCAAAAACTCGGCAAAAATGTCCGAGGAGTCGAGTAGTATGAGAAGTCGTGAAAAATGACTAGTCACTGGACAAGGAGGATTCAATCTCTCAATCAATGCGATAAGAGTACCGAGCTGTCCGGGTCAGGTTTTCTTCCCTCACAAGGAACTTCTCCCTTGCCTCACAGGCCAGTCAATCCCGAGCGAACGCGGAGAGTTACACTCACAGTACACTGTCATCTATCGGTCTTCCTCTGATGAATTCGCTCCACTCTGCCACTAAACTATAGCGGATCAACACCAGAACTTCGGGTCGCTCCGGTTTTACAGGAGTACAGGCACGCGGGCTGATTCTGTGAGTACACCTCGGTGTCGCGAAAACAAAGGTACAGTGGCGACTCTGTTCTACAGGACCTCACGGTACAGGTGAGATGTGATGAACAGTGGTCCACGAGTGGGAGGGCACACGAGTTCACAGACAAAGTTTGAGAGTACACAATCAGCTACATAAGACTCTCTATGAGGACGTGGTAGCTTCAATGTAAAAAAAACAAAACAAAACAAAAACAAAAAGACAAAGGCGGAAAATATTCTGTGGTCAGAGGTATATCTAAAACAACAAAGTGACGCCGACAGTATCCCACCCGAGTGTTGAACGCTTCTCTGATAGTTCTTCTCGAAACAGATCGGTCCGAATTATTGCAATCTAATGTTCTTAATAGTTTATTTTACCAAATAATACTTTTTTCAAAAGAAGTACGACTCTAAAATCTTCTTCAGCACGGATCGTCCTCAAGTCTGCATTGCAGTTTTAATATCTTTGCAGGAAAGCTCGTTCACTGAGTGTTTATGATATAGATAAGCGTTGGAATGGAGTAAAAACTTGTTTCTTGAGCATATCAACCCTGTCATGATTAATTTGACTACTTATTATCCTAATATGATTCGATATACTGAATTTGTTCTACTCTGTTTTCGATATAAATGAGATCGTGCATATGTATTTGTAGAGAGATGCCTCATGTGTTATCACATAGAGGTATTGGGGTGACCTGCGCAATCGACAGGTGTATTGAACTATGCAAAGGGTTATTCACATTTACATTCTGTATGCATCCGCCCATCGCGGCGCGCAAAATTAGAAAATCTTGACTTCGAATTTTGAAATATGTTGAATTAGGTCTCACCGAAAATGATTACAAAAATCATTGCGCTGTATACAGTGTGTTGATGAGTCAGGTTTGTGCTTGTATTTATGAATAAATATAGTGCTTACTCAGAAGATTTTGCGGCATACTTCAGTATTTTTTTGGAAAAAGTGCCGAGTGCGATATAATTTTTCGGGATATAAGCCCTTGAGAAATATATTCTTGAGATATAAAATATGTTGGAAGAGAACGTCGAGATAACTGGATTGGAAGAATTGACCCCATATCAAATCACGAGCTACGGCGATTACTATTGAAACATAGAATCGCTGATCAAACATGTGGAATCAGCGGCGACAATGATTCATAAATGAGAGAAATTGAAGGAAAGTGTCGTCCTCTTAATTTGGGCATCACTCAAGAAAAAAAGGCAAACTACTGTTTATATGTATATTTCTTCATCTTGAACTCCGAGATATAAGCAATCAATCGTCGACCTTTCTATGCACCGGCGAATATTGCAAATGATTCTCTTGTGGTTTGGAGTCATTCAATCATTTATTGTATCAAATATTGATAAATCAGCCACTGATTTTCTGATGCTGGATATTGAGAATTCGCGAAATTCGAAGATCTATAACTGAAGATGGACCAACTTGGGCTCTATCTCAAGACTTTTCCTCGTTCATTTCAATCCATTTTCCGCTATAGCGTCACTGATTGTATGATCTTCTCAATAGTCAGAATTGAGACTGATAGACAGATTCCACTAATGTAAATCAGTATCGGTAGATATATTCCATCCAAAGCAATTGGAGAGTAGCTTCTATGATTCGTCTTGCTATTCTTCCGTTGAAACCACTCATTCCTCAGTTTGTTGCCGATGCCAAGTTCCCACAATCTAATGATACTGATCATATTCAATAATTATTGTCACTCCACCTGCTGAATCGGTAGCAGTTAAACAAAGAATCTCGTATTGAAAAGGACGATCAGCTGTAGGTCTCTTAAGCGGATCCAATTATATATACTAGATTTAATAATGCGCGCCATGGCGCGCGGATGTGTACAAGATGTAAATGCAAACGACTCTTGTGAATAACCCTTTATCTCTATAAAGGGTTCAATATAGCTGTCGATTGTGCAGGTATCTGCAATACCTCTATGCAATAACACATGAGGCATCTCTCGACAAATACATATTCACAATCTCATTCATATCGAAAACAGAGTGGAACAAAATGCAGTAAATCGATATCTCAAAGCTGTAGAATCATATTAGGATTCAGGACATGTTAGAAAGGGATATCCTCGAGAACAGATAGGTGAGATCCAGCGAGGAGACTACCCCGGAATGATTTTTGAGGGCATCTCATCATTAGACCCACTCGCAAAGCAATCAAAATTCTCAGCTTGATACACTCATAACTTTGCGAGTGTATTGATATTATTTTGGTATAACCTGCTTAGCTCCGAAATATTAACTTCAAAGTAGTCAGTATTCCTGCTTTCACCATAATATTGTGATAAAAAAGCAAAATTTTGATAGAAAGAAGCATCCCGAAGACAAATCCCATATTAAAAATAAAAAATTAGTCAAAAATGCCTTTCGACAGGCAAAACACGGTAGTTATCTACTAATATCGTCATCTCACTTGTGATTGATCCCTGCTTTGTGTATGAAGTTTTTTGGCAGTGCGGCTGCGATGCAAACCCTCCGATAAACCTCACCAATTGGTTCTATTTGACATTCAGGATCTTTCCAATTTTGGACCGCTTGATGATCTCTAAGATGGAATATTGCATTATTACCATTGCCAGAACAAGTTTCATCCCATATCGACTGAAATGTGCTAAAAAACTTCACTCGAGTAGAGCTGATGATATCTTGATGAATACCTTCAGCTTTCTCTTCCTGTACAGAATCATAGATTCCATTATGAAGAAATTTCATGAGGGCTGATAAAATTATATGATGATGTGAATTTTTTTCGAAATTTGTTGAGAACATGATTCATTCCAATATTAAGGGACGGATGGAATATCTTACATACCGCACATTCAACAATCTCATCAAACTCTTTCTTCCTTATACTCCACTCAATGCAACGGAATATCTTACCTCAAAGACAGCGTGTGCTGGACCTTGATTAATAATGAGTATATTATAATCAGTATTGTAAAATAGAGTATCGAGGTCTTTGAATGGTGGTAACAAGGCAGATTGAGTCATGAAAACATAAATTTGCGACGAGAAAGAAGTTATCAAGAGCCACGTAAACATACTGATAGAAAATGATAATATCCTACAATCTTGCTGGATTGAATAGAATCCACTACCTATGGAGGAACCATTGAGATATGGTGAGAATCGAGAAATTATTGAACGTGTATGGAGTACTGGTACCTTGATTACATAGAGCTCCGAAACAATTGAAGTAATTATCAATAATAGAGCGAACCAAATACGGAGAAAAATTATTCTTCATAGAATTCCTTGCTAAGATCATAGTAGTGCTTATAAGACCTAGTATCACGTAAGAAACTATTACAGAGTACCACATTTCAGGCGAATAGATTTCAATAATCCAAGTGGCTCTCAAATGGTGGTATGGTTTTGATAAAAAACGAAGTCTGTGGAGAAAATAAAAGTCGTATCGGTTATCGGGTCATCAATCATTGACGAGATCATTGATGGATTCACATATCTTTTTCGACGACTTACTCATCACCATTGAAACAGTTGGTTGGGTCCATCCCCTCAATGATGGGTCGATTGATACCAAAGAATGGTACTATGTCACATTCATTTGTTTCCGCTAACATTGTAGTACCTGAACAGTTGTGATACTTTCTGACGTTAGCAAAGAATGTTTCGGGATCGGCTTCCTTGACGATCATTCTGGAAATTGGAAGTTATTGAATGTTCAAGGAACATTTTCTTTAAAGCAAACATGGGAATACTGGACAAGTATGAATAGAGAAATTCATAGCAGCATACGTGAAATTCATTAATTTTGCTATCACATTCCACATTTCGCCATAGAAACCTGTCACTCTCGTGCCGCCATCGTAGATTTCATAAATGTACTTCCTCTGAAAGTTTGGGATGGTTCTCAATTCCATTATGAATCATTATGATCTCTATACCGTACATTGTAAGAAATGAAACCAATCTTCTTCCCATTCAGGTCATAACTGTTTTCCAAGCGACCACTAGTATGTTGAAAGCTCTCTGACAGTCCTAAAAGATTTCCCCTTTCTCGAATGTTAATAAATCCAGTCTCACTCTTAGCCCACTTGATGAGCTCATCAGAGATGCTCAACTCGATATGGATGAGAAATATAATGATCGGTATGCTGATGATATTCATCTTAGATCGTATCGTCGGATAGATGAAATTTGGTGTTACTGACAAAAGCAAGCAAAAATGGTACGGTATAGATTAAATTCTTATTGACTTCTATTATATGGTCGATTTTCTTGAGACTGTGGAATTTGGGGGTCCAAAATGTCCAACGTGTCACATTTCGTGGCATTTTAATAATTCGATATCCTGGATCCCTCGGTCAATTTTAGGTCGGTTAAGTGGACGAAGTTGGTAGTTTGGGCTGGTAAGAAGTCATTCTGAGCCCAATGGCATTGTTATCAGTCCAGAAGTCGGCTCTGAATCAGTAATAATTTTTCTCTGTGCCAACCCGCGTAGAAATTTGAAATATTGGCAATGTATTCGCAGTATATGCGTAACGGTCTCTTGGTATGGACACTTGAAAAATGTGCTCTTTTGAGCATGTACCGATGCGTGGAGGGTAGAAAATGACAACTATTGTCTCTCCAAACTATCCTCTTACGTTTGTGACGATGGATATCAAACTACTCTACAGCTAGATTGGACTGAATCGTCTTATGTGAAATTGCCAGCCACGGACATCGAATTCCACAGTTCCAAGAGAATCACTCATATATTTTTGCGAACTTCATTCCTCCCCGAAGACCAGCAGAAGCTCTTCAAATCATGCCTTTGACATGAAGCATGAATTGATTTATTAGATGGTTATCGATCCTTTGATCGAAGAGTATAATCACACTGATTAGCGAATTGCTTCGATAATTCTGTTATATTGTTTGTCCTGTTATCCGAGATCTGAGTCATTTCCATAAAATCATTATTGAAAAGATACTAGATCTGGAGTTTGTTCGGAATCCCACATATCTGATCCCAATCTCACGCACGAGAAGTTTGACTGCATTAGTGCAGAGTGAAAACGAGCGGGACGGAAAGGGTGACCTCGACCTGAGCAGACACCGAAGCACGATCAATGAGATGATGAATAAGTTGAAAGAAACGTGGAATCAAACTCAAGATTTACCACAGTAACGATCATGTTTAACGACAAGGATAGTAAGGTGGAAATTTCAAGGGTAACGGTTTAACGCCAAGCATTCGGGTTGGACTTCAACAAACACATGAGATCCTAGTGTTTGAGCTTTGCGCTCACAGTACCAGTCGGAGAACCTGCTGTAAGTCGTGGGCCACCACACTGTTTTGGAGTCGAATTTGAGATAACTGAGTGAGTCGGATTCGGAATATCGTCTCTTGTCTCAACCTTTGCCGGAGATAGCAATTTATCTGATCAAATCCGATGGTTATTCAAAGACAAGCCCGTCAAGGTCGAACTCATGCTTTAACTAATTTTATTATTTTTCCTTGGAATGAATGAGCTTTTCGCGTTGTGAAGGATTAATAATGGTTTCATAACCATTGTTAATCCTTTGCATCCGTTAATGCTCAAGCATTAACGGATGCAACTGGGGCTGTCTGCCGTGGAACGTAATAGAAGTAACATTTACGGGCGCAGTTAATTCTCGTGCAATATGTGCAACGGTTACAAGGGTTACCGGGTGCGATTAAGTCTGTTTTGCATAGAGTTTGATAGGCGTAACTGTTACGGCCATTGGCCCCTTTTCCGTCGATCAACGCGATGAATAAATGGAACCGATTGGAATAATTGATGAACCGGGTATATGCACATTTTAAGCTCTTGTGAAAGCTCTATCTTACCGACATCCGTTATAAATTGATTTCAAATGAAACAAAACAATATTTCGAAGAAGTAACTCCAAGCTGCCCTGCGTATCGGTAGAATGAATCACTGTGTAAAACTTTGAAGCGATCCGTCAAAAGTGTTTGGCGTAATTTTGATTGTGGTGTAATTACAACATATTTGCACCGTGGTTCAAATTACTCCAAGTGCTCTCAACGGATCGCTTCAGAATTTTACATAGTGGTTCATTCTACCGATACGCAGAGTAGCTTGAATATACTTGTTTGAAATATTGTTTTGTTTCATTATAAATCAATTCATGATGAATGTCGATGAAGTAGAGCCTTTTCTTCCCCGCAATCGTATGTATTTGACAGTATTTTGCGATATGAGTGGGCCCTGTTCTGGGAGTAATATCTAGAACAGTAAAAATAAGTCACTGAAGACAACCAGAAGAACGCTGTCTCGACGCAGTATCATGTGTTGCTAATAGCACTCTGCTGCTGATTTAATTCTCACGGTTACTCATCTTTCTTCACATGAAAGCTCGCCGTATTTCAGGGACCCACTATCAACACAGGGTAGTTCAGGCATCAATTTGGCAAAGTTCACACCACCGGAAATTTGAGGAGACTTCGAGAAAAAGGGAATGAGCTTGATGATAATTCCGAATACACATTGTCGTAGGTACAAGAATTATTCAATCATGTTCTAGATTTGCTCTCCAGCCATGCTTGATACAGCTTTTCAAAAATTAGGATAATAGTCGATGAAATTAGTCCAGAAAAATAGATGTATCCAAGTAGAAACACGCGATCGAGGGATATTGGAGAAAATGCCATATCTTTTTGTGCAGGGATCCTCAAATCAAACCACTTCTTCTTCATGTAATCTATGATTCCGGACTCTCGCAACTTGATGATACTAGAAAAAAAGGTATATGAATGTAATATATGGTTCATTGATAGCATGCTTTAGAGCAAATTCTGTTCTCAAGATCATGAAATTAAGCAAGTGATGCATTTCTGGAAATTAAGTTGCAGTGTGAGAAAGAGATATTGCCAGCAATCAATGAACGAAAAGGAAGATTCTCTTTGAGTCCTCAACCTACTGAGGAGAAGAGATTCTCCGTCTCATCATTCTTCTGGGCTGATATTGAAGATGGAATTATCTTCAATCGAAACAAAAATTCAAGTATCTGAAGGATTTTTTACTCTATACAAAGAGAGTTGCTGATTCATCAAATTTCAAAACCACCATTTTACCTGTAATTAATAGGTTGCCGTAACCTAAGATTCTTTTGAAGTCCAACTCCAACCCATACGTTGCAGTAACTTTTACCAATAGCTTCCAATTGACATGGAACATCCATTCTTGGACCGTAGACGTATTGAAGAGCCACATATCTTCCTTCATTTGAGCATGCTGAATCCCAAAGAGATCTGTAATCCTTTAAGTAGAGACTTCGGTTTGTGTCAGAAATACGACGGATTACTGGGTCATCTCTCAACTGTAAGAAAGGTATGACTTTTGACTTTGATGCAATTTTAGTATTATTCATCAGAAGAGCGCGAATGTCCGAGGTAATCTTGAGGATGCAAAAATGGTTTTGGAGAACCCATATCGAAGCGCGTCCAGACCAAGTTGCTTGGAATAACCACTTGTACTCACTTCGAAATGTGAAAAAGCAGGGGAGCCTTTCTGGATTACCACGGTATAATCTGTATCTTGTAGAAGTGATTCAAGATCTTGAAATGGTTTTATTCGCTCTACTCGAGTCATGAAGACGTACGTGTAAGACGTATACGAAGAGAGCAAGAACCACGAAAACCAGGCAACACTGACTGACATTATTCTATGATCTCTTAATGCTCTGTATAATTCAGAACCTTGGACAAGAGAACAAGTTCAGAAGATGAGAATTCCTGGACTTTTTCATATAGATTCGAGTTACTTACCTTGGTTGCAAAGAGCACCAAAATAATAGAAAACATATTGCGAGTAAAATAAACCATCTGGTGAAGCATGACGAGGGTACGTACTGATCCCCATAATACGGGTGATAAGAAAAATTGATATTGCGGACATGGCAATGATACTATACCAAACTTTTCGAGAGAAGAGGTTGATTAGCCAAGTCTTTTCGTACTCGTTCGGTGGCTTTGCATATAAGCGATATCTAAAACGATGATAGCCAACAGAAGAGGTCTACTGATTTATCGGACGGTGTCAGTTAGTATCTTATACCTAAATACAGTTAGGTCAAACCATAACTACGAGAAGAGACATGAGTTGAACTCAAGTTGGAGATTATTGACCAATAGCAAAGTTTTGATTTTGTGAATCTTTCTTCGAGTCTTCGTAACTCTTACTATAGGGACCCTAGTTCTTACCGATCCGTCCAAAAAGGGACAGTGAAATCCATCACGTTGTATCTCCTTTGATACATCTCGACATAGGGTATAGCCATATATTCTCCTCTCTCGATCATCCCTATCAAACCTGTCCAATTACTATAATTTTGCTGTGGTGTTCCCATCTCGAGTACATCTTCGCTTTTGGTCATAATCATCCTGCGCAGAACTATTAACATCAGTATCGCAACAGTTCTGTAGGATGAAGACATCGACTTACGTAAAATTCAGATAATCTTGCAGTATCTTCCACAATTCACCAATCACTCCTGTTATATCTTCATCATCATTGCAGAATTGGAAGAACGTATCCTGAATGTATCGAATGGTTAGAAACTTTCCTGCCAAGTTATATCTAAGGTAAAGCTATAGTGTTCAAATCTAAACGGGTCGTACGATTATTTGGTCTACCATGACAATTTGTCATGGTAGATCAAATAAATTTTTCAGCCATACTTCTCGTTTCACTAAATTGTGGATGAATTACACAACCATACTCAGGAGATGAATCAAAGAGAAACATGAGCATGATAAATAATATGGTGATCCATGGCAATTGAGAATTTTCTAAGAATGGTTGAACTCGCGGCTTGACGAATAGAAAGACTTGTGATTTTCGGCTTCTATTGAATATTTATACCGTTTCGTGGAGTTCAACCCTAATAAAAGGAATATCAATGTATACATTCCCGAGAAGATTCTCGATATTGAAAATTAGAATTGGCAAATTATATGTACAACTCATCTCTCTCTACGAATCTTCAGTCAATATCTATACTGATCACCAGATCTTGATATCGCTTCAACTGAAGAATGAATGACGTACTTATTACCTCATAGTTGACGAGGCTGAAAGTTTCACCCGTAAGGTCGTACTTCTCCCTATCGTGATTTAGGTTCGTGACTCCAATGGAAATGTTAGCAGGCTCCAAAATTGTTGTTTCCGAGTCCCTCATATTCTTTACTTCTTTCTTCCAAATTGTATCACCACTCCCACGACATTCGTTTATCCTCATAAGAATGTTGACGACAATCAGGAACAGCATATAGTGATTCCTAAAATATTGAAGGGACGGACTGGTTCAGAATGTGTATGGAGTAAATGACTTCGACAACCAACACTCTTAGATTGGAATTGAAATTGGAATATGGATCATCTAATTCAGGTATCTGGGTCTGAAAAGTCTACGCCGGATATTCGCGGTGGAATCCCGCGTGAATTTTTATGCTGATTCTTTCATATTGAAACCCATGCGCAACAAGGTCAGAACTGTTCCGTGGATCTCAAAAGGAACTGACATAAGATTGAAAGAATCTTTAAAAGTTATGTTCGGAGAGGATGTACTTGATTCGGATCCTCGGAGGCCATGGAAGTTGATTGAATGGAGGACTTTTAGTTACGCAGAGTGAGGTAGCGTTTGAAATGAAGACGCACCGATTTGCACTCCAATCACAAGCAGTTCCTTTACATGTGATAGAGAGTTATAGGCACATAATGCGGCGCGGGAAAATATAAAAAAAAAAAAGATTCAAAGATCAGATTGACTAATTCGACTTCGCGCTCAACGATATGGCGGATACTGTACATGTGTCACGTGACACAAAAGCGTTCTCAAGATGTTCTTATATCGAAATACTCATTCATGACTCTTGAATCAGTCTTAAATCGTATCTAGGACGTGAAGTGGTATACATGCCGGTTGTTGGAAGAATTTGGCGGAGAAAGTTGTCCCTTATGCTCGTGACACATTTGCGCCGACCACTATATTAGAGCGCCAATTCGAATCTGTAAAACTTTCAAACGCTTCTCAAAATAACTTACGTGCTTTAAAAATAACAGATCTTTTTTTTCTGGATCCAATTCATCAGTAACTTCCGAAATGTACTCTTAAACAGAATTATGTCAGTTCCTTACTTTTGGCAGGGATGCATGAATTACCTCGCAAATTCTATGGGAATCAACAGAATATTTATGGACTTCTCCCACGTGGATTTGGACGAGCAAATTCAGAAAAATTTTCTGGGAGTCATGCGGGAATCCACAAGTTGTTCAAACATAGCTTTTCAGCGCAGATTCCGTAGATTGGTATCACATGAATGCAGGAAATGCACTGATTAAATTCATAGCCACCATCGATCATGATTGTGAAAATTGTTACTCAATCATATCTTTGGGGAAAGAACCTAAATCAATTTCGAAATCTTGTGTATCAGAGATGTCCTTGCGTTCCAATACAGACCTGGATAATTATTTTAATGAAACGTATGGGGCCCGACTACAGCACCACTATTACTTTAATAGATAATGAGGTTTATTGCAGTAAGGATAGGTAGATCGCAGTTGAATCACGCTTTGAGATTCAAATCAAATTCAATATCAAATAATATCAGTGCAGTGGAGAATACTTCACAATAATTCATAGTGCATCAAGTATAGCGGAAAGCACACTCGACATTTGATAATCTAATGGGGAACCCGCATGGTCGAGCTAAAAAAAATCTGATCTGTGTAACCGATAGTAGGGATAATTAGATGAATTTCTGCTAAAACAGAATAATTTTAAAGGCA
>JAPYYZ010003977.1:0-11041 GCA_030522705.1 Eretmocerus eremicus
ACAAACAAGGTGGTGAAATCAGTCGGATGTGGCATTTCGATGAAATCCAGTGAGAAGAGAAAGCATTCTGCTAATATCTTTTAGCAGCGTATTTTTCAACGTGAACACATCTTTCTGAGCTATTCGAACAATCGAACTGGTGCGACAACAAGCTCAAATAGCTTATTACGACACTTTTCTCACTCCTCGCACGGCTTTTGGCAAATACAATGATATAAGTGGCTGCTAGGCCTCTGTAATACCCGCCGAAAATTACATGAAAAAAAACGAAGATTTTGAGCTAATGTGGGTTAAAATTGGCCGATTTAGGGCCAAGTTGCGGCAATTTCACGAAAAATGTGAGGTGGGGCGATATTGGATAGCCCATGCTAATGGGCCGGCTTTGAAGAGGTCGAAAAAGCGCGCTAAAACTATTTCTTTTCCATCGCCCTCCCAAAAAAATCTAGATGAACCCAAGCTTTCCGGTGTCATCCCACCTTCTTTTCTACCCTTCGAATGATGGAAAAGACTTGCATCATGGTCAGAGAGTCCATTGATTTGATTTAAAAAACTTGTGTCCAATATCGCCACAAACTTTGTCCGATACCGAATTCAGATGATGTTAGATGATTCTTCTTATTTCTATTTCAAAAAAAATAAATAAAATAAAATTTACCAAGTAGCTAGGGGTCTGAAAATTTTCTTTATATCCACTTTCAAGGTATATCTTAAGGTCCCGGAACGCGCCTAGGCCCAAGTATATCAGGATGGTTGGAACTCAAAAAGGGTCCAATGTCATCACACTCTCTCCTATAGCTCAAAACTGCTTGAGAGTTAGACTTCGCTGTTTCAGATACCATCTGTTGATGCTAAAACGAGACTACTGCCAAAATTTCAGCCAAATTCGTGATCCAAAATTTGGACCCTCTTCTGATTAGTATCAGAACTTATGAACAACCTCTTGAGTATTACTCGCTCAATTATCATCATTTATTGATAATTGTCGAGAAAGAGATTGATATGATATTTTAGCCTAAGTCCTAGCCCGTAGCTCGTTTGGCTGTATTACATTAATAGTACGTAATGAAATCTGTGATATTATCATCTTCACGATTTGTGATTTTATCTTCTGAATAATAGATCACACAACTTGGGAGTAGAAGAAGACCATCGCGGGTGAATGAGATATTATCTAGCGCATCTTATTTTCATGTAGACCCAAGTACGAGCCACCGGAGTTGAAGAAAACTCATGCTTTGTTCTCGATGTGGTAAAAATATCAATTTCATAATGGGGTCACTGAACTCCTATTTGTCTTGACTTAGGACAAGAATTAAAAAACAGCATAATGTGTTGTTAGCTCGTCGAGCTGCTATGAGGGTGCGAATATAACGATTCTCGCGTCATAAAAAATACCAAGCTTGCATCAGTGCATTGTGAACTACTTTCATGAATTCTTGTCTTTACCCGATCACGCGATGGTCTTGAAATCGATGATGTATTTCAAACAGTATTCGCATTATCAGTCCGACTACGAGAATTGAATACCAATTGAAGAATCACTGGATACAAAATTCGCTCGCGTCTTTATGAACCGGAGCTCCATGAAAAATCTTCATTTATTCTAACAAGTTGGAAGCTGGTTCGGTGTGGTTCACTCTTGACCTAATTTGGGCTTCAAATTATTATTAAGAAACGGGGTAGAGCTTGTCTTACACAATTAGTTAATATATTTCACTGTAACACATTAGAAAATTCATGCACCTTGCACGTCAGTGTTTAACATTCCAATGTCTTATCCTCTTGGTCAAAACCTGTAGACTTATGTATTAAGATTCTTTATCGTCATAACACACTCAAAATGTCTGTACATTAAGCATACAACATTTCGGTATTTGAAGTAGATCAATTTCAAACAGAAATGAATTTTGGATTGATGGGTCTCGCCGACGAATGTAGCCGTGAATCTGGACTGATCTTGAAGGTGCGTACAGAGTAGATTGTTGTTTATGATTTCATTCTAGAATCTTCCTTTCCACATTCTTGAAATTTTTCCTGTTCATGCTTTGTTAAGTAATAGGTTCATAAATCAATGTAATATGTATATGATTTGATATTTTTTCCCCTCTTTTTTCGATCGAGCTTGTAACTCGAAGTACGAATTTTCTTCTTATTGTAAATGGGAACCGTGATTTTGAGTATATGGTAGGTTAGTAGCCAAGTTCAAAAAGTTTCACATTTCGTCCCCAAAATTCTTACACGTAGAACTGACAGATATTACAGAGTTTAGTCTGAACCCATTTGGAAATTATTGATAAGTTTCTTATGATGAATATCTGCATAACCATATCCAAGAACTGTCAATCTAAGGCAGCGTCAATAGGAGAGATAGCATCGGTGGAACAATTACAACCCATTTTATGGTCTGACTCATTCGAATGGTTCTCATCATCCGGGAGAAAAACCCCAGCGCTGAAATGTACAATAAGTTGAAATACAGTGAATTGTCATACAACCAAGTTGATCAAGAGCTTTTCATCCAATCGTAATCTTACTAATGATGTGCAATGCACTCTAGATCCGACAAACAAGTTGGGATTTTGACTGTTTTGTGTGAAAGCTAACATATTTTGTACTTTCATGAAAATAGTAACGGATGTCAAATCTTTTTCTCCAAATGTGATACACTTTATTTCCGCCGATGCACATTTTCCGAAATTCTGAATAAATCGGACGAATCACGGTTCAAATACCATAGCATATTCCTTCACTACCGTCAAATAGAGCAACTTTGTTACAGAGGGCGGGGGGGGGGTAACTTTGTGTCACCCTGGGAGAGAGATTTGCAGAGCAGTGCTTCGCGAGGCAAATGGTCGTATAGTGGCTCTAAAACCAATTTTCGTCGTTTGATACAAGCGTGACCCATGTTTTCTGCCAATGGGTGCACATCTAGCAGCTATTTGATTTTTCACAACCGGCTTTTCCGAAAGACTGATTTTTCTCGCGTAGCGGCCCCGAATTTCATCGGTCCATGTCGTCATCATCAAAGAACCATTTTTACATTGGGCTGGTATTTTCACTTTCTGACAGTGTAAAGATCGAAAAACTGAGATAGTCCCCTGTTTTTTATTGGGATGGGGTAACTTTGATACACTTAAAAGAGTCTTATTAGCAATCATCAAACATCGTCATAATCATCATGTATGGTTTTATCCAATAGTCGATAAGAAAAGTCCAGAATGAATCAAGAAACGTCTCATTTAGACGTTTAGGAGCCGAGTTATAGCGATTTTACGATAGAAAGTGAATTTTCCGGGCACTAAGGTCTGCTGAAAGTGACCATTTTCAAACCATGATTCTATGAGAAATGGACTTGTACAATAACTCAATGAAAAGCTGAGACACTCCGTTTTCAGACAGTGGCTTGAAAATATTGATTCGGGCAAATTGAATTGCTCTATCGCAGCTAAAGATGCGAAACTACAACGAGTGAAACAAAGTTATCCCATGATGTTGTAACATTGTTACACTTCTCCAAACGCTCATAACTCCGTGTAGAAATGTCCAGTCGGGCTTGAACATTCGTCAATCGAAAGATAAGACTGTAAGATTTCCGAGAACCTTTCGATTGACTATTAATAGGAATGGGATCCATTTATAGACGGCTACAGACCAGAACGGTATAGTTACATTTTGAGCTAAATTGAGTTATTTAAACTGATAATCTTTTTTTGCTCGGCGAACGGAAGTTTATTTTCCCCGGACCAGAACGGTATGATTGTTTTCTCGGACTTGGATAAAGTAGTTATGAGCAAAATGAAGTAAGAATTATAAAAAGTGTAACAAAGTTGACCTATTTAACGGTATATAGTTGTCAAGTATTCTTTGCTATGGTCTCTCGGTAAAATCTACCCCGAGTCGGTAAATTGGTTTTTCGCTGGCTGAGTGATCATTATAAACATTGAATAAAATTAAGGGTGTGGATTATCAAAACAAAGTAGGGAATCTTACAAAAGAGGCAGAAAGATCATCGTTTACTTTGCGAACATTCAAACATTGAACTCTTTGTTCCCTTATTGCTTCTGAAAAAAAAAATATATAAAATAATATTAAAAAATAAAAAATGATATTGATTCAACATCTAGATTCTGTAAATGCAAACACTAGTTTGGATCAATCTCAAGGTGTCACTCTTTCACCAAAAAACTGAATGGAGAAAATTTAGAATTGGTCAACAAAAATATTGAGAATTTGCCGAGAAAGATTTCGGTTCTTCAACTCGTAGTTCGATGAGATTGCATATGCAGCTCAAAAATTGATTTTTGTTACAGGATCGTAAGCACATGGTCCGTGCTCAGTAAACAAAACGCGACCAAGAATTCTGAACTCTGGAGAGTGCTTGGAAACATTTGAGGGCTCATAGTGATGTTCGACGAGTAGCCTGCAGGAGAATGAAAAATCAACAGCGGTGTGTGAAATGTTCGATTAAAAATGATAGGTTCCTCAAGCGCAATTTGATCAGAGAATGTACCGCGTACACACGCTCACGCGTACACACGCGCGTACGTACACACGCTCACGCGTACACACACACACACACACACACACACACACACACACACACACCATACATGCATAAATTGTGTTTGCATTGCCGAAATCACAACAATACATTCCAGCAAGTTCTCTAAAATGGTACGAGTCACTGTTGAGCACAGAAATATTTTGTATCTCAAAGCATTCTTGGCATCTACTTGCTAGACTTGCAAAAAATTTACAATATGGAGAATGATCATTCTGTTATGCAAAGCATTTATAGAGATCTGTTTGATTGTACATTTCGACGGATGAAAAAATGGAAAGTCATGCGTGTCTGATGCCTGAAAAGTCTTGAACAATACTTTTATATTGTTCCACGAAACCATTGACGTATGTGAGAAGCTTGTAACTTTTTTTATTATGATGCGACAGAATGTTGCTCACTTTTTCTCACGTTTATAGTCTAATTGAACGTAAAGGCTTTTGTATGAATGAAAATATTCCGTGATGATACACACTTGTTTTGTTGGGTCGGTCACACAGAGGAAGAGGTTTCCACTTGCTATCTAGTATATTTTACAAAAGATTCTGAAAGTTATGCATGCATATAACTTCATACAAGATTGAGGCGAGACAAAGATCAATCTTCTGAGAACTGATCTTTCAAAATGAGAAATATTTTTATTCTTCTGAACAAAAAAATTTTACCCTTTTTTTTTATCAAGCTCACATAATTTCATATTCATTGTGGCGTGCTCTGAGAGTTCCAAATTCTCAGTTGCTTTCGTGATGACACTTTTTCATCTTCTTTTTGAGAGGTTTCTACATGTATTAATTCGCTTCAAGTATCGTGAGAAAGAAACATCTCATAAGTATCAACTTTGCATATTCAGTCAACAATGTTCCACGATCCCCAATCTCATATGGTCTGTTTTCAATGGCTCAATTCTGTTAGAGTCTCTTTCACAAAGTTTTTGAGAGCGGAATCATCAGAACTCAAGGTTTCCGAACTCCTCCACGAAAATCAACCGTCTGGACTGTTACACTCGATAGAACGATAAATTTTGTAGTTGTAGATGATTTGATGAATTCTTCGAAAATAGTCCAAGTAGATGTGGCTGGGAGCTATTGAGCGAATCATTTACTTGCAATTTGAATATTAGCCGCGCTCTTTTCTCAAACGTTGCTCGAGTGTAGCTGGAGAGGATTGCGAATTCCAGATCAGAAAATATTGCTAATCGGAACTGAGATACATAATTGTAACCATGCTCTTTTTCAGCAACGAACAGTGCAAACTTTTTTGAATAGTTTTTATGGGATTGATTTCACCTCTCGACACATTTGACGTGAAGAAAGTTTCAAATGCTAGATCGAGTAAATGTAAAAGCATTTTGGAAATCATGAAAATGTTCCATTTTAGGATCATAGCGGTGCAAAGCTTCATCGAGATTGAACTATCGCTTCAAATTTGAAGCGTTTACCAAAAACATACTCAAAAGGAGTCTTGAATGAAAATTACCATGTAAGAAGTACTATCAGTTTTTAGAAGAATTTGTTGCAGCCTCTTGGACTATTTTTCATCATTTCATTCTGCTGTATGATGAACTCGAAGGTCGAAAAGAGACCATGTATTTGTATATTACTCGATAATCTTTTTTAACGTCTACAATCGAACCAACTGAAATTGCATTCATCGAAGATCATATTGACAAAGAGGAAGTCGTTTGAATTTCACGATGCGGAATCAACTTCATTGATTGAAATATTTGGACTACAAAACATTTTTTGTCTTTTGTCAATGAATTTCTAGGAAATATTGAGGATGTGAATCAATTATCTCAAATGATAGATCATAATTTTTTCTGAATGAATCGGCCCTTATAAGCAACATGAATGCATTCCCTCGGCGCTTGTACACATGAGCTACGCTTTTGTTGCTTGAAAAAGTTGGAATATTTCCGTGAATTTTTACACTGATCTTTCATGAGAATTTCCGAATAAATGAAGAAGGATCATGTTTTGACAATATCTTATGTACCATGCGCAAAAACACGAGATGGAAATATTTAATTCTAATAATGAGTGGAAAGAGCAAAGAGATGTATTATTGTGATAAACCGATTAAATTTAGCGAGATCATACATCGCGAGACCAGAAATCATTTCATGTTGAAGAAATGATAGTATATGAATTGTACTACTCGCCAGAACTTTTTCAACCACGTTCTGATTCTTAGGTGCAACTTACTGTTATAGAATTGAATAAAATGTAAGCTTTGATTCTTAATAAACATTCTAACTTGTAATAAATTAACGTCATACTCATTTGATCACCCACATCATCTCAAATCCAACTATTTTTTCTGTTTTCTTACATATTTGAGAAAATCCGGCGAACCTTTAGATTTTGACTCGTAGTGAAAAAAATTTTTTTTGTCTTTGTCCTCCTTGAAGACAATTTGATGTTGTTTGGGTACCTCTAAATGGTACGAGAAAATCCCTGACCTCTATTCTTGGTTGAATCGAGAACTCAAATTTTAAGAAAAGAAGGAGGAAGTTGAGAGTGAATGTTCCTTATAACCAGATAATGAGTTTTTTGAAATTAGAAACCAGAACGTCGAATCGTGAATGTAAACAAACGTAGCTCGATTTGGAAACGTTATTTTTTTCAATGCCACACATAGAGGATATCGATGAGTGAACAATTAGGCTTTTGATGGCCATTTGCCCTTATTTCAATAAGAAAGACAAAGAATCGTATAAGCATATCATAACTATTTATGACGTAAGAAGGTCAATGATTTGGTCAAAATTCGAGCAACGGAATTTACATTTCGCTCGGTAGGAAAACACAACAATCCACCTGCTCTAAACTTACAAACCTTCGAGCTTGAAGTTTTGACAAGGAAAAAAATTCCATGAGCTCGCAAGTTCCTCGTTCCGAAAGTTCTTGACAAAGGATTTAGAGATTTGCGAGTTTAAGGATATTGTCTCCTCGTCAAAATTTTGAGCTCGAGATTTTGCTGCTTTAGGGATTTAGGGATTTTCAGTCTTAGGAACATTCTCTCTTCGTCAAAATTTCGAGCTTGAGAGTTGTTTCGTTGTTCCTGATAAAAAATCTGAAAATTCGAATCCGCGAGTTATGGTCGGCCAATATTCAGTTGCCTTGTAGAGAGTAGTTGCAGTTCGAAACGCACGTGCTTCCGTATTCCAGGACACAGAGCAGATTCCTGCAACATTGAGTTGCTTCACTCCAGGTGCTATCAAGGGCGATACACAGCTGATGGGCTTTCGCCCCTTCTACTCTAAAGCAGCTACATCTTTCCGCGTCTCCGTGATAGATACATATCACAGGTTGACTTCACATCATCGACTGTCATCTCTAACAATCATTGTTGTCTTCAAAAATGGCGTAACAAACAATACACGACGAAAGACCGTTGCGGCATTTTTATGTTCCTCGCGACTTTTCCGATCCGAAACGGAATATAGCGACTTTTTCAAAAATTTTCGTTCCAAAACGGAATATATAAATTTTTCAATAAATTAGCCTGTAAAAAACATGAACAACCGAAAATTGTTGAGTGACTTGATTAAAAAGTTGGTGAAATATATTGATTAGAGGAAGCCCTAATCAACTCTGCTGGTGGGTTCAACCTGATTCAATTTTCTATGAAATACTTTGAAGCTCTCTCCTGCATAGTTACGAAAATCGCGTTTGTTCCGTTTTGGAATGAAGCCGTCCATTTAATAGTTGTACGATCGGCATCTTATACAACGGCTATTCCACGTAAAATCACTCTTTAAGTTTTAAAACATTTTTACGATTTTTCAAAGAGATGATCGGCTTTGCTTTTTCCTCTGGTGCGAATAATCTGCATTTTTGGTGCACGAGAGATGTCAATTTGCACACCTCCCTCAGCAGATGATAATCGAGTTGATTGAATCTTTAGTTGAGTTTTTCGATTGGCAGAAATATGATTACACGGAGCTCAACACGTTCACATGCTCTGCGAAGGAAGTTCCGGGTAATAACACTACAAGTTCCGTAAGTTCCTATCACAGGTTGTCGTTCTACTACAGCTTCTTCAGTACGAAGCGTTGTTCCATGTCTCACATAATTGACAAAACACTTCAATTTCAAATAAAGAAGAAAATGTCTTAATGAGAATTGGCATATTGAGTCTGATCAAATGAATTGCATCATGTGATTTATTAATATAGCATGATATTGAAGATTTACATAGATCCTTCAACAACATTATCACTTTATTCAAGTAATCCATCCGATTGTCGCTTTATTTTACGATGGCATCTTAACTCCTAGTTTCTCCAATTCTTCTTCTACACACAGCAATAGGATATTGGCTTTGTCACAAATATCTTGAACATCTTTTCCTGAAAAAAAAACCATAAATATTTTGATTCTCACATTTAATATGAAAAGTACTATTGTATTCACTCATTTGGCTAGACAAGTTTAGTCAGAAAGCTTAACTTTTATCGTTGATCGAATTTCACAGAGCAGATCCGTCATGCACCTACTCAAATTGCGATTTGTGATTCAAACTTCGCACACCAGACTATCGTATGAACTGTACAGGGTGGACCAATTCAAACCAATCTTGCGAATAGCGATTATCAGTGCAGACATTCGAGATAAGCGGAAAGTTACCTCTACAAAAGTTATTTGGTTCTGAGAGAGAGGGGGAGGGGGTATCTAATGGTGACCGTGACTTTGACCTTGGAGGACATTTTCACGGTTTTCCGGGGGCTAACTCTATTTTTTTAATCGAACCTTCTATTTTTGACCTCGGATTCGGATATCTCACGGAATTCTACATTCAGATATGCATTTATGGTATCGATCGAGAAGACCGACCTAGTTCGCCAGAAGGTCGAAAAATTGATTTGTGGAAAAATATCCGAATTTGGAGGAAAAGTTTTCTACTCGACTCCGATCGATCACCATACGGTGTTCAAGGCTTTCAAAGAGATTCCTTCAATTGAGAAAATCGTACAAAATAATTCTTGAGAGAATTATCTATAATGTGCAGGACAAAAGTGGGCACACTCTTCCTTTAGACATGAAAAATTCATTTACATCAGTTGCTTGTACTGGAAAATAATTCTGAGTATTTTCAAAGAAGAAAGCCGTGAAAGACTTATTCCTTACGATCTGAGTTGGATAGTATGTTTCCAAATAGATCACGAGTAACTTTAATTGTCTGCATCCGCTTCTGTCTCGACACAAACTAGAATACAATCCTGCTATTGATCTTACTAATTTCTTTATCGAATATCGGTTTGTCGGCATTCTCATTCGACATTACTTCAAAAAAGAGATAATTCGATATCTTGGGGGTAAGTCGATACTCGCGATGAAAATACAACAATTATATGCACCCCCCTCCCCTCCCCCAAGAAAGTATGAAATACATCGATCCTCTAATTTCAACATATTTTTCTCCCAGCACAAAAGCTGTTTAGATGAGGAAAGATGATTTTCTGTGCCCTAGAGGGGATTCAGACTCCGAATTCAAGGGCATATCAAACCTCTGCGTGGGGATGCTGCCCGGCTTTTGGAAAAAAACTCGTTGCCATACCTTAGATGAATAGTGTCAATTCTAAAACTCTCCGGATCATGCCAGCAACGCCCCCATATGTGCCTAGATATGCTACGTATTCAATGATCATGATTTTCAAGATTTCTTCAAATGAAGTAGATGAAATTAACATGTTACGATAACAAGTGAATACTTTCAATCGGGAAATCCATGCCGATCTTACCTAAATCCAGACAAGAATCTACCATGTCTGATATTTTACTTTCCTCCACTTTAGGTGCGAAAGACGCCGTATTATTTAGCAAGGCTGCCTTATCTATTGATTCTTCTTTCAACTGTGGGAGAACAAGTCTTGTGAGCTCATTTGTCTTATGAAATTTCAATAGATCGATGATTACACGCAGTCCTTACTATTCCTTCTTTTCCAAGTATGCAAGCCATGACACAGCGCAGTCTTGGGTCGTCTTGCTCTTGTAACTTCTCTATTTCTCCTGAAATTGAAGGAATAGTTGTATAATTGGATCGGTGGACGCAAGATGAAGCAACTTGGATCTCATGTTAGCATCAATTCACACATCTTGATTGGGTTTTTTTCATACTTCATTCTGGGGAAGAAGAAGCTCATACTTATCGACATTCATCATGAATTGATTCAAAATGAAATAAAACAATACTTCGGAAAAGTAAATTCAAGCTGCCCTGCGTATCGGTGGAATGAACCCCTGTGTAAAATTTTGAAGTGATCCGTTGAAAGCCTACGAAGTAATTTGAACTGTATTGTAATAACAATGCTTTTGCACTCTAGTCCAAATCACTTCAAGAGCTTTTGAAGGATCGCTTCAAAATTTTACACACACCGAGAAAAAAGTTTGGGTCGTACGGCCATGTGATTTGCCGCTCCAGCCAAACTGGTATTGCTGTCACACCTTTATAACAGATTATAAGGGCCTGGCAGCA
>JAPYYZ010003978.1:0-11037 GCA_030522705.1 Eretmocerus eremicus
TTCTTAATAACGTCACCTCAGTCGGTAATGATTCGCAATATGCAACTTTCCGCAAGCCTACGCCGTGGCGCTATTGGGCACACTCCGAGCCCGCGTGATAAAAAAAATTTTGAATGTTTACATTGTGCGCAGAGCCCCGCGTGCCCATAGTTAGCAAAAAGCTCATATTGCAAGTCCTAGAATGCTGTCAATTTTTGCCCCGAGCAAAATTGAGCGAGTGTCAGAGAAAAGAGTTAAGAATCTTGACTTCAAAAATATTGGCTCAGGGAGAATGAATCAGGGAAAATGGCTTTAGGAAGAATGGCCGTAGGGAGATCGCTTCAGGAAAATCGTCGTGTGAAAAATTGATTAGGAAAAATGACCGGGAACGCTGAGAAACGTTCGATCCTGGATATAAAATGATCAGGAGCGAACGCTTCCCCATGGATTTGCGTGGGTACCAGTTGATACCCCATTTTTATTGTTGCGTTGGCTGCCGGAACTTGCATTCTGGATAATTCTTGATGTTGCGTCGGTTTGATTAGATGGTAAGCGTTTCTTCCGGATTTCCTTGATACACAATTTGAATCTAATCTCAAATTCTATGAATTGAGTTTGCGAATCGTTCTAGATTCAACTCTTCCTATTTCAAATAGGTAACACAAATTTAGCGCTGCAATTTGATGCTTGAATTTACCAATCACCGCGGTTCAGAACAAGTTTTGATTACGAAATGAGCTTGGAAGTATGGGGAGGCTGAGTCGGCCAGGGCGCAGTTGGAATCCAACAAATATGAATTTCGCATTACAAAATGAGTGCTTATTTGAATGAGACTTTTCGGTCCTCCCATCATCCTTAATTTTAACTTTCTCACACACACTTACTCTAACGAACGGTTATTCAGATTTTTTTTTGGAATTGATCACGGCACACTTGATTGTAAGTTTTCTCAATGGTTTCCTGGGATTTGGAATCTATTATCCGTCTTAACATTTATCGTTGAGAATTCAGAAACAAGCAAATCATGATTGAATCATGTATATATATATTTTTTTATTTTTTATTTCTTCTTTTTCAAGACACTCGATTCAAAACTAAAACACACTGAGTGACATTACTATTCTCGAGATAAGAGTCAACAATGACTTGAATGAAATCGTTCTTACACACCTTATGACTATCATTCTCACTAACACACATTTCGAAGATATTCGATTAGGAGGGATTATACTCGTTCATGCCTTAAACATCAATATCCGTGGGGAAGAAAAAAAAAGGAAGGACATCCATTTCACTTACAAACTTTTACTCAAGGCGACCACCGCTCCCAGAATCGCACGGATCCATTGGATACATCAATATACCATTCCACACATTGCATATTGTTTATTATCAGACGATCGCAAACTCCAAGGCTAAATGTTCTCCCTTGTGTTCCTTCCTCCCTTGAATAATACACACAAGATTTGGGATAGCAGATATCATATACGATTTCAACAGGATATATATATATATATATATGTGAATTAGTGGACGAATCGATAACCACAGATTCTCCCTTTTCTATTTTTCTGTTGTACAGGACACAAAAAGAAATTCTCATATCTCTAATCCACCAATTCTGATCTATAATCATATCCTTGAGTAATGAGTCATATTCGAGAGCGCCAAATGGGAATAAATTGGTCTTCTATTAGTCAATTTGAGAATATCCCTGTCAGACAGGCGTATTGAGGGTATTACTCACACTTGAGTTTATCTTGCGGTGTGTGGGTGGGGTGTCTGTATTATTATTGTTTGGAGTGCCGGTTTCGGTTCGTGGAGTTGGGTAGATAGTCATTTCAGGAAGAATTCGGGGGTACAGTGATTCACATTCAAGGGGTCCTGTGTGAATGTTTCCAGTGGACTGATACTCTCCACTCGGTTCGTATCGGATGTAGTGGTATTTCAGGTTGTTCATTGGTGTTCGTGGGGGTGCTATAGGATAGTCAGTGGAAGATGAGAGATAATTCCTTCCCTTGTTCCACATCTTCTGGATCGAATTTAGGTTGCCTCATCATAACAAGGCAATGAGCGGGAGAGCTCCAAACAGCTCCCAATAGATGGAACGACCATCCAAAAACTGAATGTAGGGTTCAACCTCCGATGAAAATATCCATAATGAATTAAAAATATGTAGAATCATGAGAATTGCAATTGCGCCGGCGCTGGCGGTGCCGAATGACATGAACCGAGTCCAAACCTCATCCCAGGGGGATTGGGCCAGTTTGAATAGAGTATTTCCATTGAATAATTTCATAAGTGCTCCGTCCTCGTCGTGGATCGGGTTTCCATGCATCTCGCGGGTAATCTCATTTAAGAACGCCTGCCTTTCGACCAGATACATGATGCGTTCACGCAGAGTGTCCAGGTCCTTCTCGGTGTAAATTCCATAAGTGGCTAGATGTTCGGGCTTCACATAGTTCCAGGTTGGTTTTGTCAAGAGTTTGATCATGACTGGGGCCTTGGCTTCAGTGGGTCGTGGTATAATCTTATACCATTGGTCCCCAACAAAATAATATGCTGGGAGGAGATTGTTGCAAGGTACCTCCGTTCCTTGTGACTTGAGAATATAAGTGCGTGGTTGTAGGGACATGGTAGTATTTCTGTGGTTGACTTGCAATTCTGTATAACATCGTGTTCGTTGTTCGACTCTAACTCCGATAGGTATGCATTTGACAATGTGGGCGACTTCACCCGCGGCGAGTGACATATACCCGGGTTCCTTCTTAAGATAGTATGCAAACTCGTCAGGAGATAAGGTCGCCATTGCCAGAGCGTTCTTGAGTATTCGCCTCTCGAGATCACAACGTCCGCGCACTACATCCCGGTATAAAGTTTGGAATTGGGTTCTCATCCATTTTTCAACATGAATAAATTCCGAATTTACATAAGCAAACATATCTAGATTAATTGGGATGATGCGTTCGTGGTCGGCGAAGCTATTTTCCTTGACGGTCTCGAAGATGACTGATTTAGGATGTTCAGTTCGCATCATTTCATATCCACACACACGTTCCGTACCCTTTATAGTAAGAGCAAAGATGGTATCGCGCGTAGTAACAGTATAAACTATTCCGGAGTCCTTCACACTTGGGTCAATAAGCTTTTGAGCTTGCCCTTCGTATAATATGCTATATTCATTGAATCCACAAATATCCGATGGCGAAGAACGCCAATAACTCTGACCTCCGTGTGGATCAACGCACGAGCCATCTGATAGCACACATGAAGTTCCTGATATCATCACAATCTGATTTTTTCCCAAATTCACAACGGCTTCCTGAGAGGTCAAAGCTATTTTTACCCGTCCTTGTACAATGACGTTGCTCCAAGAGCCGTAAGAATCTGCATAAGTGGCTCCGGTGCAAGAGCCATCGGTGGTTACATCTCCCGCAAATAGAATAGGGTGGGTGATGGGATTCCCGTTCAGCTTGAGTCCTCGAATCGTCTGTCCCCCAGGCATCACGTATACGCTACTGACATGCATATCGTGGCAAGTCTGCGCATTAACTCCCTGAATATGTTCGTTGCTATCCCCGTGTAGTACCGCGGGCGTATGGCTGAACATTCCACACTTCGTGACTGTTTGCATTATCTCGATCTTGCACTGGGAGACAGGCGCCTTAGTGAATTCATTGATTTGTAGTAGTTGAACATATTTATCGGTTGTCTGCACACGATTGTCTGGTATATCACAATCATAGACATCTAGAAGAGACAGTGTAGTCACGTTTAGAGATCGCGATCTGCAATCGTATCCAATCAATCCATAACATGCTGACATACAGATGGACAGTGTGATCAGGATAAGGTATTCCATGTCCTCTGTCGTCTCTCCCTCTGCAACATAAATAGATTGTTGCCTCTAGGCATGGAAAAATTGGTGGAAAAAAATGTTCCCAGTGTTAGTGCATTGTGTCTCTGTAGTGTCGTATGACATGAGTGGGGTGTCTGTCGGTAATGTAGGACCTTCGGGACATATTGGTGTTCCATATTCTTCTTGGCGGCCAGTTCGGTGTGTCATATCAGGGTATAGAATTCCTTTCGCTCGTTTCAATCAGCAGATGGTGATTCTGTGTATGTTGACTATTGAATAGGTTGATCAGCTCGGGGCTGATCACTACGATATCTGGCCTTTTGTATGTACGCGAATTCTCACGCCGGCAGGCGTATATGCCTGGCAAAAGGAGTAATGGTGCTAAAAAGACCAAGGGTTGTATTGTGACAATATCGTATAGAATTCAATACCATGTTCGGTATGGACGCCTTCCTTCCGTCAAGTGTGAAGGAGGTGGCAAGCAAGTAGGGGGAGGAAATTTCATGAGCTCCTTAGGAGGAACTAGCCATGACTCGGGAGTGCGAGCAGTCCAACCAAGCGGCAGTCGCATAATTCCTAATCCAATTAGGTTCCATGTGTAATGTGTATTGTTTGGACATGTGATGGTCAATGTTTCTGTTGTTGGAATTGAATGAAGCCACTCTGATAGTTTGTTGAGTTGTAACCATGTGGGCTGTTTTTGTGATGTGTAATGGGGCATTCGAAAGGAATTTCCGTGAGATTTTGAGTCAAATAAGCATATTTGCAAGGAATTTGATGTAACGTTTGAAAATTTGAACATTTCATCCCACTATGGGGTGAAATGCATCCATCTATCTCATTAAGGAAAGCGTGGTCAATGCTTCCACAATCAGTGACTATATACTTGCTTCGTGGAGCTATACTCACAGATGGATTGTCGTTTTGCATGAGGGGAATGGCGTAGATTTGGTAAACCCATACACGGTTCTCGAGTAAAGTGGCAATTCACCCGAGAACCTTTACTTTAATATGAATTCATCAAATACGTTTCACTCAGTTTGTCGAAGAACTTTGCAGGTGTTGTGAGCGTGAGCTTCAGGTTTACTTGGTGAATGGGGAGCTCGAGCTTATGAACCATTTCTGAGTCAAGTAAGGCTTCGCTGAGTTCATTGGCATTAAGTGATTCTAATACTGTGGTTCATCCGTAATATAAGTCCAGGTGGACCCTTATTTTTTCTCCTGTTTGTCGAACCCACAATTGGATCATGTTTATTGATGTATCATTCCTCTCAATTCTATCTTGGAGTTCATCCAAACTAGTGGAAAGACTTGATAAATTGTGGAGTTTTAATGAAAATTTATTGTCAGATATTTCGAAAGCGGGTCCTTGAAAAGCGGTTTGGTCACGCGGGGCTTGATTCGGTATCGTAAGTTCGAGATGTTTTTGATGAGATTCTGCCATATTGAGCAGTGTTCTATTTGACTTGAGTTGATCGGAGAATGACTGACACATGCTCTTATAACTTGAACAGAGTTTTTTGACACGCCTGAGAGATTTCTCTATTGTTAGGTCGTATTTGATTTGGTGAAAATCCACTTCCGTGAATCCAATCCAGTACTTTGATATGAACTGTACCTGTGACTGGTATTGAAGATAAAGCGTAGGTGCATTCGAGAATTGTTCGAATAAGGGGTTAGATTGAGTCACAGCTAGTAGTAAAGAAAAGGTGATCCATCTGGTTGGCATTTCTCCTTCTGAAAAAATCGGCTTGCGTGAATTTCAATTTCTCTTATTTGTGTTCTGGGTTTGATCCTTCGGTGTTAATGTGTGACATCCGTAGTCTGTTTGCATGTACTACCTTCGAGGATTTGTTCGTTTGAATCCGGACATTATTCCTCTCCAAGACTTCTAATATCTTGAAGGGGCCAGAGTAGTGATCTCCGAACTTTCCCGGTTTGAGTCCAGAAAGTAGGAAGACACAATCTCCGGGCTTGAAATTCCTTGGGTCGGCTCTCACATCGTAGTATCCCTTGGATCAATATTTAGAGGACACCGAATTCTCATATGCCAGTTTTTGTAAGCTCAACAATCGAGAGACCAAATCGATAACATACCCTTGATAGGTGGGAACTGAGTCAGTTTCACGTAAGGGTTCATTAGACGGCAATCGCGCCAGTCGGCCAAAAACGACTTCATAAAGAGTATGTTTTGTGTTTTCTTGCACGCAGGTGTTGTAATTCAACATGGCTATCTCGATCCATTCGCCCCACTCGTGATCCGCGTCCGTATATTGTTTTAAGAATTCCGCGAGCGCGTGATGTGATCTCTCTAAACTTCCATTGGCTGCTGGATTATATGCACTTGTCTTTATTCGTTTGATTTTGAATCTCTTTGCGACTCGCTCCATCAGTTTACTCAAAAAATTTCTTCCCTGATCCGTCAGTATTATTTTGGCTGAGCCGAATATGCAGATGAATCCACGGACGAATGCGTCGGCGACTGTGGACGCGAGCATGTCGGGCAAGGGTACCGCTAAACAGAACTTAGACAATTGGTCTTGCATAGTGAGAAAGTACTCATTTCCGTGTTTAGTTCGCGTTACGGGACCGACGATATCTAACGCGATTTTATTGAAGACTGTACCTGGGGTGTCTGTGATGATTATTGGCTGTCGCGTTTTCAGGCGGGCGAGTTTTTTCAACTGGCATTTTATGCACTGTTGGACTCGCCACTGGACGTTTGCCTATAGGTTATTCCAGTGATAATGTTGTCTCATACCGTTATGAGTCTTCGAAATTCCGTGATGACCACCGAGTGGCGATTCGTGTAATTCATAAAAGATGTCATCTCGCTTTCCAGGTTCTACATAAGTCAATGTCCCTAAACAAACCACTACCTCTATATCACTATCTTTAAAGACTATTTCTAGGAGCTTTTTTACTTCTAACCATTCGAGGTTGTCAATGTGCCTACTCTGTGCTATGCTTATTTCGGTCTGCCTTGAACGCGTCAATAAATTTTCAAGTACTACTCATCCTTTTCGTATATTCTCTCGTGATATCTCTAGTGATATGGGAATCTTCCCTCTTGCATAAGGAAAAAAAAGATTTCCCGTTCTTCTTATTGTAGGTACTAATCTCTCCCACGTCAGTTTCTCTGTGAAACTGATCTTATGATTCATGAGGGCTAGGGCTCCTTGGTCACAGGGTTTGCCATCACTACTAATGAAGCAGATAATATTACTAGATCTGTATTGGATTGGTTCTTTACTCTCTACGATGAATTTATCTCTATTCGGTTTATTATCGATCATTGGTTGGGTGACTTCCGGCTCGGGTTGTACTATATTTCTCGAGACCTGGTCTCTCCCTCGAGACCCCTCTGGTTCTCTATGATCGAGAATGATTGGCTGGGTCTCTGTCGGTGATTCCTTATTGGTTGTGCCCTTCCCATCGTGGGAGTCTTGGGGTTCTGCCGGCGACTGCTAATGGATTGCCTCCTTTTGTTCAGCCTCCCTCTTCTGGGCTCTAGTCACGATATTGATCTGGGCCTCTTCCACTAGATTGCGAGATAGCGCATCGGCGTTTACATTTGTTTTCCCCGCTTTATGAACAATTTCGTAATCGAAATCAGATAATTGGAATCGCCACTTTTGTACGCGAGTATCAAGTATCAAGTCGGCCGTTTTGAACCATAGCAAGGGCTGATGGTCGGTCACGAAGGTGATCTTCCTTCCATACACATATGATCGCAATACCTTGACTGCGTGTATGAGACTCAATGCTTCTTTCTCGTAAATTTCTAGGTTAGTCTCATTTGGTCGTAAAACGCGCGAAGTATAAGCAATGGGACGGTCATTACCTATCTTGCCTTGGGACAGAATACCACCTAGGGCGTACCCAGATGTGTCTGTCGTGATGACGTACGAATCGTCTAGTTTAGGGAAGCTCAGTACTGGTGCCGAGCATAAGGCTGTCTTTGAAGTCACGGATTCCTGGGTTTTCTCATCCCAGTAAAATTCCTCGTTTTTTCGCAAGAGTTTCGTCAAGGGTTAGACAATTTTTGCAGAATCTTTGATAAAACGCCGAAAATAACCCGCGAGTCCCAAGAATTCTTGCATTTTTCACGGTTTTTTGTATGGGAAACTCCTTGACTGCTAAGATTTTTGTTGGATCTGGGCTCAGGCCATGTTCACTAAGGATGTGACCCAAGTATTTGACCGCTCTCTCCAAGAATTCGCATTCATCTATTCGCAGCTTAAGCCCCGCTCCACTCAAACGAGAGAAGGGAACCTCCAACTTGTCCTCGTGCTCTTCTAAGTTATTTGAATATATAACAATATTGTCGAGATGAACAAACAGAGAAATTCCTTGCAAACCCTTTAGAAGGGTGTCCATCAGCCGTTGGAAGATCGCAAGGGCGTTTTTTAGCCCGAAGGGCATAGAGACCCATTCAAAATGGCCGAACTCAGCCTGAAACCCTGTTTTCCAAGAATCTCGGGGATTTAGCCAGATCTGGTGAAATCCGGCTGCTAGATCCAGAACCGTATGATATTTCGCCCCTCCGACTTGGTCGAATGTCTCTGTGATATTCGGCAGAGGGTAGGCATCTCCTATTGTCTTCTCGTTCAGTTGTCGGAAGTCTAGCACCAGCCGGCATCGGGGGTCACCCTTAGAATCAGGTTTCTTTTTCACAAGCCGAAGTGGAATGTTATATGGTGAGGTGGAATGAAGGATTATGCCTTTGTTCAGCATTTTCTGGATTTGTCGATTAATTTCGGCCTTATATGCGTGCGAAAATTTGTACTGTTTCCATTGATGGGTTCGTCATCGGTGGTTACTATTCGATGAGTGACCATTTGAGTACCTGGTAGATCGTCTCCTGGCATAGAGAATACGTCGCTGTTTTCGGCAACAAGACGGAGAACAAAGTCCTTCTCGGTACCATCTAAATGGTTGGTGTGGACTAAATCGCGTTTATCTGGTTCCCCGGTCCCTATAATTTCGGGTGCCTCTATCTCGATCGCGAATTGATTCATCCAGACGAGATGAGGTTCGTTATGGACCTAACAGTCACCCAAGAGACACTCATCACAGATGTCGAGACCATCCTCATCAGAATTAATGATTGCCGGTTCGTCAGACTTGTCGTAGCAAGATGCGTTGTGGCGGGGGTTCATCTTACCTAATAGTCGGCTTGCATATTCGAATGCGATCTTCTCGCTGGAAATGAGGGTGGACAATATCCCCTTGCTGGAATCTATGATGCCGGTTGCCTCTGTCAAATACTTAGCTCCCAATATCCCACCGCCTGGGAGTCGCAAGTCATCTGGGATCATCTGGAACTCTGAGGGGGTGCCAAATATTGAAAGCTCTATGACTCCTTTTGTTGGGAGAGGCCCGCCTCCAATTCCTTGAATATGCACTTGTTCGCTTTGATCGATCACAAGATGCTCAGGAGTCAAGCTATCCCGGATTAGATTTACCTCTGAACCGGTGTCTATTGAAAAGTAGGCATCGTCAAAAGCTGGATCATTATGCAGCCTCATGAAGGGCAATTCTTTTTCTACAAAATTTCCTCTGAGATTGGTGATTGGTGCACTCCTATCTTCTGGAGTCGTGGGCCATACGTGAATGAGAATTGATGACCCGTTAACTTGGAGGCGTTTGTCTTCAAAGTTGATTCTCGCCCCGCTTTGGAGGAGGCAGTTACTGCCTAGTGCGCCGTCGAATTTCGATGGAAATTCACTTGGGACACCAATAAACTCGCTCTCGATTTAGAGAATTCCGAATCGCACAATTCTCAGTGCAGTAGTGGGTTCTGCCCCTAAGCCTCGCAATTCGTGTCTAGTTGTGCGATCGATCTGATCGAGATTATGCAAGAAATGTGCTTTTACGTCATTGCATTCGGAACCGCTGTCTAAGAGGAATCGGAGTTCGTTACCCATCGTCGGTGATTTGAATTTGACAAAGGGTGTGAGTGCACTATTATTTTCTAATCTATGGGTATTAAGTCTCCAAGTAGACTGTTGACTTGACTCGCTTCGAGCGGGCGCTTTGGTAACTCTCACGCGCCGCCCGGTTTCGGGAGACTCATCTCGTTTCCCTGATGAACAGTTTCATTGTATAATCGCTTCCTGCACTCGGCAATCCGGTGTCCTGGAGTTTTACAATAGTAACAGATATCCAACCTGTCTTTTTGCAGGTCCGGCCCTTGTAAGGACCCGCACTCAGATGCCGAGTGTCCTGTTATCTTGCATAGTTGGCAAACTTGTTGGTTTCTTGGGTCCCTACGGGTTTCTGTAACGAGCTTCACAGAGTTTTTTAGTACAATGCATGGGTCAGCTGAATGTCCACTTCCTTTACATATTCGGCAAGTCTCGACATTCTTCTTGGCAATCGTGATGCTTCTGCAAAAATTGGAAGAGTGTCCTATTCCGTCGCACAACTGACACTTTACCATTAAGTGGCATTTCGAAGCTTCGTGGCCTGTCTGATCACAAAACTGGCATTCAATTGGTGAGTTGACTGCTTCTGCCTGGGCCTTTGGATAACAAGTATCCATTTGATGGCCCGGCTTTTTGCAATAACTACAGATCTTGATCGGGGCTCGTTTGGGGCACTCTCTACCTACGTGGTCGTCGGACTCGCAGATGTGGCATTCGAACACGTTCTTCCTTGAATTTTTTACTTGTACTGGACCCGTCTGCCGCAGGGACCGCTGAGCCTCGAGCTGCCTATCTATTTTGATTGCTTCTTCAATTAGAGCATTAACGTCATTGAAATTCGTGCCAATGCGTTGCTCAATGTCGGGTTTCAACCCCCGGCGTAAGCATTCCAGTAAGTTGCTGCAACGAATATAGACGCCTATAGAAGCACAAAGCCTTATGGGCGACTGGGGACCAAATCGTGTATTTGGCCTACGCACTGTAAGATGGCACTACTCTCGAGCAAGCTCAAGCTCCACAGCTCATTTGGAGCGCGCATCGCGCGATCCAAACGGCACAGATGCATATATGATACTGAATGCCCCTCGGAATGCCCGAAAACCATCCTCGTAATATCATTATGCGATATCGCGATGACTGGAATGTTATACACCGTGAGCTCTCCGCGATCAAGAGGAGGCGTAACCGGATGAAATGTGAACCTTTGTCATGATCACAATAAATTTCCCGATCCTGGTATATTCATATATATGTTAAAACAGGCCTGCG
>JAPYYZ010003979.1:0-11156 GCA_030522705.1 Eretmocerus eremicus
ATGGGGGCCTGTAGCTTATGAATAACCTCTTATCTCAAAAATGTAGTCTATCACCATGACTCAGGCGGTGTGGGCGATTGCCTCGCACGCAGAAGGCAGCGGTTCGGACCCCCGTCGGTTCAATTTTTTTTTTTTTCGTCTAAGCTATTTCATTTTCATGAGTAACGTCATTTTTGCTTCTTTAATAACATGTTCTTTAATTCGTGAGAGATTTCCCAACATTCATTCTGACGTACGCGTCTGGCCGCGTATTTCAATGTCAATTAATGTCCTCGTGTATTGGGCACGTCATTTGGAATTGATTGATTTCAATCGTGTAAATATGTAGATGATACTTCATCAGAGTATCTGAAGTATCTAAAATCGTCAGAGTAAAATGGAGCTATCTAAAATTTTCTGCTGGAAAGGAATAACTATCCAAAATTTTCTGTAAAATGAACTACCTAAAATATTTTGTTAAAAAACAACTATCCAAAATTTTTTGGTCAAAAAGGAACTATCGGAAATTGTTCGGGACAAAAATGAACTATTCAAAATCATCCGAAAAATTCTGAAAGGAATCATCAAAATCAGCTCAGGTTGGGAGAGAGTATAATCTGAGTACGTCCGTGTCAAATCAGGATTGATCCTGATGGTAAATTTTGCCCCGGTGCCAGAGAGCAGCATTGGAATCTTCTCAAACCTGCCACTAACGGCATTCACCTCTATAGTTCCGCGGGTTTCGATTGTTTATTGTTTCTCTATTAATCCTCCAGAGAACTTTGGATAGTTCCTCTTGAGCAAAAAATTTTAGATAGCTCCTCTTTCCTCTGACGATTTGAGATAGTTCCTTTTCACTCTTATGAAGTAATCCACGAAGTATTTTGCGGGGTGAAATTTGAGTTATTTACACGATTGTGATCAATCAATTCCAACTACACGAGGACATTAATTGACACTGAAATACGCTGCCAGACGCGTACGTCAGAATAAATGTTAGGGAATCCCTTACGAATGAAAAAACATGTTATTAAAAGAGCAAAAATGACGTTACTCATGAGAATGACATAGCTTAGACGGGAAAAAAAAATTGATCCGATGGGGCCCAAACCGCTGCCTCCCGCGTGCGAGGCAGTTACCCTACCGCCTGAGTCATTGTCACCGACTGCGAGCAATAGATAAGAGGTTACTCATAAGTTATAGGCCCCCATAGGGGATTCAGAATGTCATGTTGAATGATTTGCGTTACATCTCGATCCCGAATGCGTTATCTCATTCTATATGTCTTATTAAGTCATTGAAAAGCAATTCCAAGCCCGATCTCACGTTGTTTTATCAAATGTACGATAAAAATTCAGTAGCATCACAGTGTTCGTTAGGGTCAGCTGTATTAATGCACATACACACATCGAGAGTACCGCCACCAAGTGGTTGGTTAACCGAACTAAGCACAAGTTATCCAAGCTCCCGACCCCAAAAAATACTACAGATCTGTGCTTCTTTAGGCGTCTATATTCGTTGTGTTCCATATATCTCATGCTGACATATGAAAGCCGTTTAGTGATCAGACTAGATTCTCAGAGCCTGCATATCTATTTTTGGAGTTTTTTTTATGACAACTGGAGATCAAAAAATTCTCAGATCTATAATCAAGCGGCCGATTTGAGCCGGAATCGTCCATTTACCAAGACTCTGGAAACAATTGAAAATGACTATCTCGTGCCCGAAATGAGCAAATCTCATGATCATTTGCGGACTATCTCATTATGATCCATACATACTGATATTCACGAAAGTTGGATATTCTCACAAAGTTCCTCCCTTGAAGGAATGTTTTGCATATGGTCGAAACTATCAAAGATTCCAAAGAGATTGAATTGAACAGGATCTCGAGTGACCCTCGAATATCACGCATCACATCCAACCCAATACTCAGTTTTGGAGGGGGATGCATTTCAATCTCCGACCATTCACGGATTATACCTGATCTCATATAGTATTCAACATCGCCCGAAAATTCCTCTCTACAATAATACAATATTCTTCTCATTGTCTCATCGTAATGTATCTGAAATTGTTGACATTGTATTGTCCATCTCCATTGCTCATAAGTTATAGAGTTGCGTGATCAAAATCTCACCAAAAAATGTTTCTAAAAGTCGCTCTATCTATTTCGTTCCTTTTTGAACATTCATAAAACCGATGATTTCCCCCAATTAGAGATCGAGTTCCTACGATTCGAATAGATTGTAGAGACGGTCCCTTATCCTTGAGAAGAGGGATTATTTCTTCAACATACGATGAAAAGCAATTACAAGGATGAATGATCAAGCATAATGTTTCATTTCATCACTCAATATCGCTCTCCCGCATATTTATAGTAATGATGATCAACGACTGTAATTTTCCTCACTAGGAAATGCGATTGATAGACATCCTTCCTCGTGATGTAATAAGGGATCATTATCCTAACATTCTTGCGCAGAATGAAGGGTCGATGAGTCATGCCCAAACATTCTTTTCTGTCAACATTTTGAGAACCCTCAATCCGAGACTATAGATACTCGATATAGTCTACTCGATCTCTTGACTGAATTACGTATCACTAAAGATTTCCATGATTATTCTTCGAGCTCAAACGATTACATCAGATCCTCTACAATCTATTCGAATCATAGGAACTAGGTCTCTCATTGGGGAAGATCATCGGTTTTATGAATGTTCAAAAAGGAACGAAATAGATAGAGCGACTTTTTTTGACATTTTTCGGTCAGATTTTGATCACGCAACTCTATTCCTTATAAGCAATGGAGATGAACGATACGATGTCAACAACTTCAGATACATGACGATGAGACATTGAGAAGAATATTGTATTATTATGGAGAGGAATTTTCGGACGATGTTGAATACTATATGAGATCAGGTATAATTCGTGAATGGTTGGAGATTCAAATGCATCTCCCTCCAAAACTGAGTATTGGGTTGGATGTAATGCGCGATATTCGAAGGTCACTTGAGATCCTGTTCAATTCAATCTCTTTGGAATCTTTGATAGTTTCAACCATATGCAAAACATTCCTGTAAGTAAGTAACTTTGTGAGAATACTCAACTTTCGTGAATATCAGTATGTATGGATCATAATGAGATAGTCCGCAAATGATCATGAGATTTTCTCATCTCGATCACGAGATAATCAGTTCGAATCGTTTCCAGAGTCTCGGTAAATGGATGATTCCGGCTCAAATTGGCCGCTTGATTATGGATCTGAGAATATTTTGATCTCCAGTTGTCATAAAAAAACTCCAAAAATAGATATGCAGGCTCTGAGAATCTAGTCTGATCACTGAACGGCTTCCATATATCAGCATGGGATGTAAGGAAAATTATCTTCGCATTTGTTGAATTAATAACAATTCTCTACTTATTGGAAAAGAATCATATGATCCACGGACATAATTAGAATGATTGTTGAAGGGAATGTATACAAATTATCAAATCTATGGAGGGAATCTGTATCTTAACATTGGGCAGGCAGACTGCATGCCTGATGTGGGATCATTTGGGATCAGCTTGTCTCTGTAGCAGACTGAAGTCCAATTTCATCTACCGGGATCAGCGAGAACTATTTTTCAATCATTGGAAGGGCGAACCAAAGATAACTCAACATTCAGGATTAAGTTTGCTCCCGGGTAAGAAATCACTTCAATCGGAGTCGAATAAGGGAATAGATCAGAAATCCTTCTTTCATATAATTTGATTTGAGTGATCTGGACTTGTGATGAGAGTAAATCTTCTTCACTTATTATACTTGTAGACCCCCTAGATATCTCAAGAAGTTGTAACGGCAACCATTTTTAGTAGCTAAGCATTCTTGAGTAAAGCAGCAGGTGTAATTCTTCATATAACTCAAAAAGCACGCATTCTAATAGCGATATTTCGCCCGGAAGCAAGAAATAGAGATCAGGAAGATGCATCTTTTTCATCTGGAATGAAATGCGATAAAATCAATATTTTTCTAGTTACAATCAGAATTAATCTCCTGGAATCGAAGAACTCCCAAAATTATCCCAATTCCATCCAAGTTATGCAAAGTACGACTCATTCAGTTGAGCAACTTTCCTAAGATCACACTCAACTACCAACCCTTGATCCTCATTAAATTTGAGTTACCAACTCCCACAGTCATAAGATTTTATTTTGATCTCCACTCGCCACAAAAGAATCCCAAAATAGGTGTGCAGGCTCTGGTAATTTCACTCCCCTAGGGACTTCTGGTGATATTTTAGCGTCTAAACAACTTCCCAATTGGATGAGGACGATAATTCCCAGTAATACATGGATATTTACATGTAAACTCAAGCTAATTCACGTCGTGCAGAGCTGCGAGATGCCAGGAAATACCCAGGAAAATCCCCGGAAAGGCCTGTTTCGGTATACCTGATGCACAGCCCACTGCTCATTCCAGGTCCCTCATATCTTTTGGAAACCTTCCGTTATTGGTTTGGGACCCTTGAGGGAGTAGCTCATCTAATTTTGGTCCAAATTGAGTCATGTGGAAATTAACTCGAGCAAAGTCAACTCATCAATTTTTTACACGTGTTACGGGCCGAATTTGATATTTCAGAATTCGGATTTTCGTGTCTCGAAAATTTCCCGCGCGTCTGGCGCCTTCTTAAAATATGAGGAATTGTTGCTCAGACAACTATTATCAGAATTTCATAGTGATTGGAATGGTTTCCGGCCATTTTCTCGTCCGTTCTGATTGGAGAATGATGGAAAAACCGTCAAAGAACGAGAAAAGTTGACGTAACCTCTATTTTCGACCCATAAAACTCAGTTTGATCAGAAAATCTGCAGTGACATCATGTAGAACAAGAAAAAACAAAGAGAATCCCGTTTGAATCATCTCAATTGAGTCAGAATTCGCGTAACGCTGAATTTTGCCTAAAACGAACCTTTTCCCCCCACTGTGCCCCGTTGATATCGTATATATTCAACTCGGTGTTCCCCATGAAGTTATCAACTTGACGCCTAATATTGCAGAAGCCACAAATTTTGGTGATGATTTCTGGAATAAGATGGCCAAACATCTTACCACTTGTAAATATCCCGATAACCACTATCGGATCCTTTCCGCAAACCCCGATTTGGACATCGAATGGTCGGGTTCGCAAGTATCCGTTCACGTCTGTAGTTCCCCAGACTGTGGATTCACAACTCGGATAAAAGCAGAATTGGAGCTGCACAACGTCACACACTCCGGAATGCCCGCTCCCAAACTGGGGATAACTGCTTTTTATTGTCTTACCTGTGAGCGTTTCATTGTTCGTACGGATCGCCACCGTGCGTCTGTAAGATACCTAAGTGAGAATCAACGAGCTTAAGCGAATCTCATTCCATGAAGGGAAAACCAGGAGAATTATACATGTGGTTAATTCCCCCCTCGTTTTTTAGCTAATCTACTGCAGTTATCTCCCGCTATTCTCACGTCGGAATCTTTTGGAATTGGAGCATGTCAATATTGCTCTGGCACCTCCCTTCCAATTTACATCGACGCACATAATCGAGTATGTCCCGGCAAGCCGTACAATGCGAAGATTGTAACTCCCGCTCCACAAAATCCGGAAATTCCAATAGACACCGATCTAGTTGCACGAAAAAGCGGAAGAGAATCATGTAATGATTGTACTGTCACTCTTATTTTCGAACAATCGAAAAATCGTTTTGGCCATCCATTATTGGTTCTTTCATCTCATTCAAAATTTGTGAACGTATCCTCCAAAGCATCAGTACTGAGATCATAACTTCATGGTGCTCCAAAATTGATAAAGGAATTCTCAAAATTTGGTGTAAGGGTCCATTTCTCTCCAGCAACCTACGATACGTCAAACCCGAGATTGGTGAGAATTAGATGTATCATTCTGAAAATTCGGTACAATGAGAGTATGTTAACATCATCAAATTGATTCTTATGAGTAACGGAGATATTCAATTACTGAAGTTGAATGCTTGAGCCATACAAAGTTCCATTTCATACTATCCTTATAGGCAGAAATTCGTGAAGAAATGCAGAAATCCATAGGTGTAAGTACCGACTGTGTACCCTTTGATAGCTCTCACAGAGGCATATATTGATGGTTAAAATGACTCGTGCATCATCAATCAATAGTTAGATGATCGTGAGATCCGCTTTGATTTGAAATGAATAGATGATCGAAGATAAAATTTCTTAACAATCCATTGTCCGTGTTACGTAGACACTCAATCCAACTCTGCTTGTGACCTCTATAAGTGATATTTGGGTGGTGACGTATGGATCAGGATATGGAAATGCCGATTTTGATGGCATGATAGTGTTCAGTCAATGTTCCATCCACAAATAATGTCGACAGATTCACATCTGTGGAATCGGAATGAAACGAGGGCAGAAGTTCTTTGGCTTGATGAGTTCGATATCATCTTCCATAAGCTAATAGTAGTAGCAATTTTTGTAAAAGAATAAGATCAAAACTGATGGACTCACTCGTATTCTATTGTGGATTCATGGTTTTTCGTAAATAGGAGCTCGCTCTCCGTAACAATATATAGAGTTCACAGTTTATGCTAAATAGCCTTTCATCCATTGAAAATAAGGGAATCAGCCCGTATCGTCTCTAGAACTGCGAATTGTTTGAATTTCTCCGTGGAACTTGTATGACTTCATCGTCAAGTATTGCAGTGATGAATACATCATCGATCGACGCTGGAATCCGAATCAAATCACTATGCCAAACAAATTTTGGATTAAAATTACGAATTTCCATTCTGAAAAATTTAACACATAGAAAGGCAATTTCTTGATCAGTTCTCAATGAATTTGAACGTTAAAGAGCTGAAATTGTAGATGATTTCCTGTA
This sequence comes from Eretmocerus eremicus, assembly GCA_030522705.1. Classification (NCBI taxonomy): domain Eukaryota; kingdom Metazoa; phylum Arthropoda; class Insecta; order Hymenoptera; family Aphelinidae; genus Eretmocerus; species Eretmocerus eremicus. Next base: position 6,880 of record JAPYYZ010003979.1, read on the forward strand.
CATTCCAGATGGATATGGAGAGGAGAATCACAAAATTGAAGACCTTAAAATTTCCGAAAGTAGAGGAACATAGAAATATTACTCTAATCTTGCATTTTGATCATATCCGAAGTCGCATTGGTCAACCTTATTAGTTACCACTGCGATGAGTTCACGCTCATTCAAGCCATTGATATCAGACGAGAGTGATTTCCCTTATGTTGAAAAAAATTTTGATACGTATTTTGCATAGACACACTGTCATGAAAAGACTATTCCGGCTCAAGGATTTTCCATGTCTCAAAGCTCAGCAAAATTTCTAAGCATTCCGGGTTTCGACACCGTGAGTCCATATCGCGTCGAAGGTGCGGAAATTGGTCTTGCTTTGTTCATCTCCTTTGATATTTTCAATTCGTAGGAAATGTCTCGTTGCTTTGCGATGGATCAACTACATCTGCTCCACAGGACAGAACTGTTCTCACTCATTCTGAACTTCTCGGCATTTGTAACAATATTGAGTTCTGAATCGCGTGAAAAGCGGCCATCGAGTAGAGCGGGCGGCGAGACTCCGCCCATTTTACAAAGGCCAGTCAGTAGCGCAGCTCGTCATGTATTATAGAACATGAGTATATGCGCACGCGACTATTTTTGTTCCGCTATCATCGGCGTTTCACACCGGCTGGGGCGATTTTGGCACTTGGTTTGAAGGAATGCAACTCTCAATCTGAATTGGAATTTGGAAACATTATTTGAGAATTGATGTTCCTTGTCCAATAACTCGATGAGTCTATCTTTTTCGTCCTACCAGCATTGCTCATGCTGTGTGTTTCTGATTTTCTTAAGAATTTCTTGGTGCATGGACGTATCATGTTACGCGCACAATTGTCACACTAATAATCGGACGGGCGTTTGAAGTGTCTTGACTGCAGCCGACAGTGCTACAGATTTGATATTGTTCCAACTATAGATGATGCGTCAGAGATCATTGTGTTGTATATTCTTTCTTCCGCTCATCTCTTTGGATAAAGTATAGTGGTGAAGACATTGTTGTCACGATCCTGTATCGAGTATCCGCTGTGACTGAGCATGATACTTTGCTACTCATAATGATGTCGATGATGGATATCTCTCGCCCGCGCTCGCCTGCCTGAATTCGAAGGTATGGACTAAAATGAACGTAGATGATGTTATTTCCACTTGTGTGAGTAGAATCTATATTGGAACTTTTTGATGTTTTTGTTTCAACTGGACCTTGGTTTTGACTTGCAGTGGTTATGTCATTCTTCCACTTATCTTAATCTCATTTGCCTACGGCGTTTGCTAGAAATTGTTTTACGGGGCAAATCAATAGCGGTCTAACATTGGCGTAGCCTGCAGTGCGGATCCAGAGGAGTAAGTATGCGCTCACGCGCACAGCTGTTCTCGTCCTGCTTCCGCAAGCATCTCGTGGCGTCCGAGATAATGCTGCCTTGCAGGAAAGGGACCGTGAAACTCTGAATTCGTGCGAGAATCCGAACGCATTATCGCGGTGTACTGTTCTTTCAGCGTTTAGTTCTCCATTGTTATTTTTCTTATCGTATGGGGGAAGGGATGGCATGCAGTGGCTTCTACATTGTTTTTTTTTGCGTTCATGTTGCGATCTTTCATAATGAGGACTTGACAAAAATTGAAATCTGCAGACTCGCGACGGTTGATGATTTGATTACGCTCACTATTGTTGTGAAATGAAAAGTCTAATGTATCGTATAATTCTAAGGAAAATTTGTTGACGGTGCAATTTTTATCGAGTTTGAGATATTGGAAGTAGCTTCAAGTAACAAGTCGAAGAACTGTGCGCTGATTAATATAATCGCTCAGCTTGCTTTAATTCATTGTAGTACAGGAATTCCAGTACGTTTTCGGTCAGCAAGAAAATTTTGCCTGTAGCCGTATTTGTTCGGATTTATTGTTTTCCTAAGTGAAGGTGCGCGGCGAGGAAGTAAGATATTATTTGTTAGAGTGAGGTGATTCGAATGCTAGCTTATTCGTCTCAATTTCGCATGCATATAAATCATTTCTCATTACGTTTACTAGTCTTGTTTTTTGTTTTTTTGGTATGAAGAGAGGATGGAAATATTGATTTTTTTATAAATCGGACGATAGTTTAAGGTTCAGGTTAGTTCAAATTGTGAGAACGATGATTTTCAAATCGGCTTAATATTGTGAGACTGCTAGGATGGTCTTAGAATGGATAGAACGGTTGAAGACACAATTGGAGATATTCATTTTATGTAAAATCCATAGACCTTTGTGGATACACGTTATTATTCCATAGTTTATATCTATTTTGCTACAAAGGATTCGTGATTGGCTATGAGTAATAATTGCTCAAGATAGATAGTAACAACTTAAGTACTTGCGATGTAATAAATTAATGTGTGAGAGATATTTGCTCCTTTTCTTCATTCGGCGGGTTTTCGGCGCTCCCTCATCTCTATCCCATTCTCTCGCTCCGACAGGGGGAAATGTTGAGTTCTTAGTTTCACGTCTCGGCATCTGCTCTTTCCAGCTCTATCCAGACGGCACCCATGTGCGTGGGGCTGAGTTACGCTCCACCAGCGCGTCAGCAACTGCCAACTCCCGATTTCACCTCAGTAAGAGGGACCTACAGTTTAAGGCGGGTTCCAAACCACCGAGACCACCGTAAGAAGCACATGAGAAAAAATCTTAGTGGTGCCAGCCGGGATTCGAACCCTGGCCTTCCGCGTGGGAGGCAAGGATCCAATTCACTAGGCCACGGTGTCCTCTTCGATAGGGGGGAATGGTTCCACGGAGACCATTCGTGGGTCCGGAGCCCCAGGGTCTTCTCGATGGTAAATCATCACACCGTTCACAATCACCGTAACCCGCCATGCGTCCGCGAACACATAGACTTCCGCATTTTCGTTCTGAAATAGTCTGTAAAAATCCTCCATTCTTCCCGAATATATCCTTGCAGATGTGTCTGCCGTGTTCGGTGGTTCAGAGCAGACTGAGTGTCCTGGTATAGTTGATCGATTATGTTGGAGCTCTTTGCTCGCTCATCTGTTGGGTTATGGATGTTTTTATTGTTCTGCTGGGATCCGATTCTTCTTACGCTCAGGACGCATTCCATCTCGTGATATCAGCTGGCTGGTGCAGTGCAGTTGTCGTATGCACTATGTGGCATGTCTCCCTACAGTGATTGATTCGAGGTTATCTTAGGCTATGCTTCATAAATTCTCTTCATTCAATCCCACCGTTCGACATTAGAATCTGGAATGTGCTCTTTTTGCATCCATACCCATAGGAAAGGGGGGTCTCTTTCGAATGTTTTGAAAATGTTCATGCCATTTGTTTTGAAGCTAATTCTTTCTGGGTCGATTTTCATACAGAGCTCAATATTATTCCGTTTGTATGTCACATTAAGACTTACTTCTCGGGGACTCCAATATCGTTCTGGCACGTTCGATTCCTGTGAAACTTCATATTTTACATTCTTTCGCCGGAACGTCTATGAAGTCTTTTAATTCGCCATTCTGTGAAATATATTCTAGTTCTTCCTCCTTGTGGATCTCGGAGTCCTTGTGGCCATGATATTCTTCTTTCTTAGTTGTTCGCCTCAAACAAATTCCCAATATCCCATACGTCACTCTCTTCATTGGTGTCGCTACCTTCAATCATTTTTCTATTCCATTCTTCCAGTAGTTTTCGGCTCCGATTAATATCTCTGTACTTTCCATCGGAGAATTCTTCTAAATTCCAAATACTTTCTTCTTCATTGTTGTGCCAATCTTCTATATAGGGTATAGCCGGGTATGATGGTGAAAATTGCCCACGAGCCGATCTGGATAAAAAAAATACCATTCGATAGGGTATGCTGAGGGGATGTTTTCCAAGAAGAGGGGATGTTTTCCAAGAATTCTCAGCCCTTCAGGTTAAAGGGGCTTGAAACTACCCCCAATAACGACTTTTTCCTTAAAAGAATCATAACTCCGAGTCAAATGAACCAATTTGGACGTTCCAGGAAAGGAAAATTTTGTCTTTACAAGACGCATCTGATGAAATTTTTTCAGGATTTTTGGCGCCAAATTTGAATTATGGGAGCAATTTTCAAATTGCGAAATTCGATTAAAAAAAATTAAAAAATATACCTCCTCTGGAAAAAATATATTTCGTTTATCTTGTCAGGATCCACTGAGAAATGATTTTTTTGGAATTTTTGAGGTGCGGCAATCCAGTCAAAAACGAGAAAAACTGAATTTTTTACTATTTTTCAAAGTATTTAGCCATTTACTGCG
>JAPYYZ010003980.1:0-11430 GCA_030522705.1 Eretmocerus eremicus
CATCGGGTGCATCCACATGAAGCGCCATGACAAAATTTGCACGTCCTGATGCTACACGCCACCAACCGACATAGCACCTTTTAAAGCGGTTGCAGGCACAAAAATATTGGAATTACGATAGGCATCTTCTGTGATGAGATCAACAGTCAAGAGTATAATGAAATGGACTCCGGAAATGACTTTTGAACTTTGTTGGACAATTGAGTGTCAATCGTGTCGTAGAGCTTTTATAGGACGTATCCAGATGAAGCGCGATGGCACAATGCGGACGACACGATACTATACGCTATTGCCAAACGTAAAACGTCATAGTCACTTCTGGAATCCGCTCATTGCCTTTGCAGGAAAGACTCATATTCAAAATTCAAATGTTTTCCTGGATGGAGACACACTCTAACACGCCGTGTCGGGTCATGTTGTGCGAATTGCGTCGTGGCGTTTAATCTGGGTGCACCCTTAGGACGCGTTTGTGCACCATACCCAATTCAGCGAGCTCTCGTCGCGTTTAATTGATTAATCTTTCCAATTGGGACTCATTATTCCTGCCATTGCCGTCGCCCCTTGACTTATACTGTCACATTCTTTGCGATCCTCTTTGCTCAACTTCTCCCTCTCCTTGCTTGTTGTTCTTTCTCTCAGGCCCTTGAACACGACGTGATCCAGACTGGTCAGACATTCTTGAATCTATCAAAAGATTCAATCGACTCGAATTCAGCAGCGGTGCAGCAAATATGCTTCTGCAGCTAATGAGCATGTAAGGCAAGCCATCGATTTGAGTTATGTCACCGAGAAGGGAAGTTTGAAAATTGTTACTCGACACTCGAAGCAACTGTCGGCAACGCACACTCGAGACAAGCTCTTGTGTGAGACATTGGGTTAGCTGATTTCAAAAGCAAACTTTTATGCTTCCTTACACCTCCTCCTTCCTCTGCCTTTGCCTCTCTTGAATGCCCATGACTCATCGCGAATCGACTCATGCGTTGTGTGCTCTGACTTTTGTAATGAGCAAGAAGAATCATGAGGGCGATCGCGCCGATAGGGCTTCACGAAGATTCTCTTGCACGCGGACGATATGAGTGAGTAAGCTATAGTCCACCGTATACGTGACATTGAAATTGAATGGCGATCACGGGAATCATCGCTTGTGCTGTTGCGCATCGAATGTCTTGAACAAACAGACGACGTCACTACTAGCACGCTTGCACTCAAATAATATCTTCTTTGGGATCAAAGTACCAAAGCATGAAAAGTTTGACGATGTTACATGTCACCCTGAGAAACTTAATGCAAGTCCCTTTTCTCACACCCGATTAAACCATCATTTGGGAACGTGAAAGGTCACTCTCTAACTAGGGAATTTCTTCCGTCAACTGAGACACATGGGGCTCATGATTCGAGTACAAGTTTAGCATTGCTGGTAATGTTCCTTATGATTAACGAAGCAGCTCCTTTTTCAATCAAGCAATGTAGCTTGAAACTGTCGTTGCATGCATCCACTATACTCATCGTCGCTGTCGCCTTTTCAATCTTCCTTTATCTCATTCTTACTCAACCTCCTCTCCTCAAGATGCTGCCTTATTTGTAGCGTCTTCATTCTCTACAGTGTCAGACTCTGTACTGAAAACTTGCAGATTCGATGGCTGTTGTGGCATAAAAAGTAGCTGATTCTTTATGCATGGAATTTTTATCGGATTTCATCTCAAGAATCTTTGATTCTTTCGTCGAGGGTGAAGAATACTGAGTTCGTTACATGCACAAAATGTATCTCGTTTGTCGAATATTCAGTAGAAAGTGTTTTAAATGTTATATTTTGGCCTTGCATTGAGATACTGTAGTTGAGTAAATTTATTTTGGAAATTCCCTCCAATGGGTTGCCTACTTTCATCCAATTTGGTGCTCATTCCATCAGCTGCTGATGCAGTAAAAATTCTCGAATTTGATGATGAGCTAATGCCAAGCTGGGTTAACGAGAGATTTTTGAAATCGCAATAACTCGGTGCCGCATAGATGAGCTAAGAAAATCAACCGTAGTATAGTCCTCGCAATTCTTCATTCGTCTTGTTATGCCTTCACCAGAGAAGATGAGGGAGATCGTGTGTCGCGTACTCCTTAGAAACACAATCGGAATATTCTTCTTGAGGATCATTTTGGATGTTGCCAGCCACTCTGAAGAATATACATTATATCAAAAAATGATGGAAAAGCTTCAACATGCTATCTGATCCTCAAAAAAGATTCCAACTGGAAGGACCCATAATTATTGCGCTGCGATGAATATTGAGATCTTATCTGCACATTGTTTATTCAGATATCATTCTTCTCTCATTCACAAAGAAAATGATTCCACCACACCAAAGCAAAAGCCAAAAACAATTATTTTCAAGTTCGTAAATAGCTAGCTGAGATGATGGATTTTTGGTATGAAATTCAACTATTATACCCATGTGGATACTTAACAGGTCACCGTACTCATGAATAGTCGTAGGGATTGAGGCACGTACTGTGCCAAGTCAAGTGAAAGAAATTTTTGCGATAATTACACTAACCGTGTGAATATTTACTCCACGATTTTTGATTTGAGTCAGGCTCACACAAAATTGAATGCTTTTACATTTTTTAACTCAGATAAAATAAGACAGATTCAAGTAGAAGAGAGATTGTTTTGATTCTTCCAAGTTCAGTAAAATGCCTGTCCCTCTATGAAACAAAAAACATCGCGATTTTTTGACATACTTCCTCAAGAGTATGTCAAAAAATAGAAGAGAAGATTTAGAGGATGATCATCTGCGCCAGATATAAAGCCGGTAAAACATGCTATAGTCATGGTGCCACAAGCTTTGTTCAAAGCCATCGCTTCCATCGACAATATCAGAAGATTTTGCAACCTTTTTCATTAAAGTTATGAAGACGGTCTCGCTTAGCGTTGTTTTGCAACCGTCACTGAGGGTGAGGATTCCGGTCCTCGTCTTGGATTACTGGAAATCAGTTGAAATTTCGGGAAAAAGCCGGAATCCATCAAGTTTTATAACCGCTTTATTGTAGATTCCCTGGATTTACTAGAAAACAGAATCTTGAAGAAGTCTCCATCATCGTAGAATCATCTTCACTCCGAGCTGAGATCATAACACTGTAAGTGCCATGATCTCTTAACAAGAGCTCATTCTTCCATTAGTCCGCGTACATTGCAGCACACAATCATCGATAGAATTCGTCTCTAATTGAATACGCAGAATCGCATGTGGCTAAAATGAGCCATCGAGCCATCTTAGAGCAATATACTGTGAGTCTGATTATTCGCTAAAATTACATCTTCGGCTGCCTGCATCAATAAACAAGTAGCAAATCGCTCATCGCGTGAGAGGCGATTGGCTGCACATCTTCATTGCCTCTTTGTGTCGAGCGATGGTTCAACGCCACCTGCGCTCATTTTCCGTTTCCAGTCGCTATACTTGGACACATACACACATACACGTTCGCGCATTCCTTCGATCAATGAACCATAGCATTCCGGCGTGTACAATAACGACGCTACTATTTCAGAGTCGTCTCTTTGATTCTCCGTTTCCTCTTTTTACCTCATTCATCTTGATGAGTTGTAAAGAGTACGCGAGCGCGCTCGCTGATGTGTGTAAGAGGGAGATAAGATAATTACGCAAAAATATCGGCCGTCGCCATTTATCGAAAGTGTGAGTCGCGTCGGTATGGCAAAGAGTAAATAATAATAAGATTGATGCTCACCCGAGTTACGTGACGGATGAGGGCAGCTGATACTTCTGACAGATCAATATGGACACATTCTACGCGATTATTGATGATGAGTTCTCATACTCGAGTCGCAAGCTTGTTATAGATGTACCAGTTTCCTATGCTTGTCATTATTCTTTCTGAAAATAGGAAAACTTCTTAATAATTCACTTTGTGGTTCATTTCCAATTAGAGGTTTGTCTATTATTTTATCATACTCTTGGTGATACTGATTATGGCTTCTTTGAAAAATTCATTGTCCTATTTGAATAAGTTCATGATTCTGAGGATAGCCGAGACAACAATTCGGGCGTCGAGAAAGTCGCACCATGTTGTAGATATCCTCTATTATATTTATAGAGGTTTTCAATTTCCTTAAGAGTATGTCAAAGCTCTACTTTACCGACGCTCAGGATAAATTCATTTAAAATGAAGCTATACAATATTTCGAAAATGTAGCTCCAGACGGCTATGCGTATTTGTGGAATGCACCACCTTGTACAATTTTGGAGTGATCCGTGAAAAGCTCTAGGAGTAACCCCGATTATAGTGCAATTAGAATATAATTGCACCATAATTGAGATTCCTCCAAGAGCTTTCCACGGATCACTCCCAAGAATTCACACAGTGGTGCACTTCATCAATACGCATAGCCGTCTGGAGCCACATTTCCTAAATATTGTACAGCTTTATTTGAAAAGAATTTATTATGATTGTCCGCAAAGTAGAGCTTTGACATGTCCTTGATGGAAGTCATTATAAATTTAGTGAAAATGTTGAATGTACAAATATGTAATACCATCCAGCGACCAGTCAATATACTCTTATGTTATCCTCAGTTTCGTGATTTCGAAAGGTCAAGCATATAAAATTGTATTCTGATCTAGTTTTCCAGTGTTGGGGTATTTCCCCTTGTTTATGAAGAAAAAAAACGGAAAAAGAGCAGAGCAGCTGCTCAAGTCGGATCTCCGCGCGAGATTGTTTTTATACCGGAGGCAATGTTCCGGAATCCTCCAGAATGTATATTTTCCTTCCGTGCCGATCGCGAGAGAAACCGATATCTCGTCGGGAATTCATTACGATACTCTCGAGAGGTTGTGTGTGGGATTGGATGGTCCCTGCGGGGCACAGACTTCGGACGTGCTCTCGAGAATCTTCAACATCGACTCTGTGTGAATTTTCCCCTCACGACTTTCGTCTTAGGAAAAAAAAAGTTGGCGAGAATCCGAATAGCGCGATATCGAGTATGCGATGATACGCTCCCCGTCTGTCGCTCAGCTCTTTCCTCGTGCCTCAGAGCATCTTATTGACACAAATAAGATTGCGTTGGCTTTCTCTATGTTAATTGCGGCCGGCGAAAAGTGCGCGACAGCGACGACGACGTCTTGCCGACGAGACGATAGATATAGGGAGCGTTGGAAAAGCACGGGACAAGCTCATGTGTATATAGTGAGCACATGCCTATGTGTGAGAGATACGATTTCCCGCTCCGTGTTGAATTCCTCAGTTCGAGGGAGATATCGGATGATGGATGGGTTTGTCGGGTCGCTCGCGCGAGCAGTGGCGAATAGAGTCTGGGCACTTGGAGCGCAGGCCACTCTTCTCCAAAGGAAATCCAATCATCTCGTCGTGGCTCTCTCAATGGCGAATCTCGTAATGAAATCTGAGCCGCTGCAGCCGATTATCGGAGTGCATGAAAAATCTCATCCGCCCATTCACTCGCTGCTCCCCTACCCCTTCGAGAATAGCTCCCCGAGTGCAATTTATTTTTAGTCGTCCCTGCTCGCCAAGTACTACTCGCTTTTTAAAATATCCAACGAGCCATGCTTCTCACCTTCGCTTTTCCCGAATTCTCAATCCATCGTATCCAGCATCAAAGTGTCGGCGGCGTGTAATTGGCCACGTGCTCGCGAGAGATTCAGCAATTCTCAGCTCGATTTCCCATACTTCTGATAGACTCTTGATGCTCGAATCCTGCTGACTCACTTCACTACGGACGAGGAAGAAACCTTCCCTCTTTACAGACGTGAAAATGAGATACGGTTCACCAGACAGTCAGCCATAGGTTTGATAAATTCATGTTCGGCGAAAAATTTCTTTTGCATTCAATGTTCTGAATTTTGTTGAATCCAAACATGTAGTTTTCTTTCAAGGAAAAAATGGGTAGATCTTTAGTTTTCAATGGAATTATGTATGAAATCCACTGTCTTCGAATGAAATCGATGAGTATGAGAGTTATGAAATTATTTTTTGCAGACAAGTTTGTTCACGTGAGATGCATCCACATCATGTGGTAAGAAATGATGATAATGTAAATCATTTGTTGTAAGCAATTGATAAGGATCTTTTTCAAGTGTCAAATATGTATCAAAAACATCATATCAGCTGATGGAAAAATTGATCCAAACTCAAAAACGTACTTATTTTCACGAACAAGTATAATTATTTTTTGAGGGCTTTTTAGTAAAAATGCCAGGAATATTTTTTCTTTGTTAAAAATGTGTTTACACGTGAGTTGGGATATTTCGATTGTATAGCTAAAAAGTACTGTTACTGCTTTGAAAAAAAAGTCAATTTTTGATCAAGTGATCTTGTTATCGCACTGAAACAAATGACATTTGTTCCGAAAATTTTTTGTGACAGTCTCACGTTTTGAGTAAAATCATAGAATTACCAGTCATTTGTTGGTAACAGAGGATTCGTTGGTTTATCTCGGTATGATAACCTCATATCTACATTCAGCATGATTTGTAGCACCGAAAACGAAATAAGAAAAAAAGGCCTTGAGACGAACATGACTTGGCTACAGAGCTCAGGAAAGGGAAGCTGCCTCAATTTCCAGTAGCCGAGGTTCGAAGATCACCGCGAGGGAGAAGTTATCGGGAAATGTCCACGGACAAACGTTGAAAGGCTATAGATCTGCGCAAGGCGATGTATCATTCATCGGGCGGCGTGGAAGGAGCGCCTCGCGGGGGACATTGACTCTGGGGTAGCGATGTATATAGGTATAGTCTTCTGCTCCGCGATCGCCAATTAAACTTTGAGCACTGCCCTCGACCCTCTGCGGCTGGTACCAGAGCTTTCGCGTGCAATTTTGAATTTTTGAATTCGCTTCGACGTCGCGGCATCGATTTCGCAACCGTTTGGCAGGAGAGCTCCTCCGGCTCCGTTTGGGGGCGCGCTCGAGTTCTGCACGGAGGGACAGCCCTGGGCGTGTGCGTGTTTCGGGCAGAGCGTGGTGTTGGTGGCGCGCGGCGGGTGTAGGCGGCCCCCGATCAATAATACCCCGGTGGCACGCGAACTCGCCGCTTTTGCCGCACGGGCTGCGAGAGCCTGGCGCAGCTCGCTCTTGCTCTCGCTCTCCGGCCGGCGGGCCGTGTGTACGTGAATGCGTGTGTGCAGTTGCCAGGCGACGGAAGCTGCGCGCCGTCCGCGAGACACGGGTTCATCGGCCTGCGGAGCGCGGCGCAGGCTCCGCTCCGCAGACTCCTCCCTTTCTCTCCTGCCGCTATGCCGCCGAGGCTCCTCGGCCTCCTCGCTGCATCGCGGATGCACGGCACGCTCGAGAGCTAGCCTCCTCTCGCCCCCTTGCGGATCGGCCCCCGCCCCCTTGTAGCGCCGCGAGTCTTCGAGAGGAGACTCCTTGTCTTATTTTGCCTTCGGCCAACGCGCGAGTGCACCCGCACCGGCCCTCGCCCGCGCGCAAGCTCGTTCCAATGCGATACGTCCCACTCATTGTTTAAGCTCCGTCTGTGAGAGTGCAAATTGGTCGTCGCTCGTCTCGATGCTCGGTCTTCTTTTTGCCACATGCCGCGAGACGCGCGAGCTGTGGTACGTCGCAAGCTCAAAGCTCGAACGATGGTGCACGCCCGAATCGCATCATTCCATCGCGTGACGCATCCGAATTTCAGAGCGAGCTTGCGAGCTGTGACTCATCCACGTGTTCCCGCGGGGCCGAGCTTGCGCCCAACCTTTCGAGCTCTTCGCAGATCGATCGCTCTATTTGCGAGCTGCTGGCACTCAACGCTGCACGCGTACAAAGAAACGGGAATTTCAACGGCGATGGGCCATATTGTGCAAATTTGATGAATGATGTCATCATTCGGCTTTGCAATAGAAATTGTACACGTTAATCCACTCCAGCCCAAAATTGGATCACCCGCACATCTGAAACTCTTATCTTTTCCAGAAAATATCGCTCATTCATCCATGATTATTTTAAAATGTTGTGTAGCTCATGGTCAAATCTTCTCGATAAAGTTCAAGACAAGCTATGATACATCACAACCTTTCTGAACAAAATGCGACTACAGCCTTTAGAATTATTCTTGGGGGTCGGAAACCTGATCGATTGCGCAGAGCAATAATCGACCAGCCTCTTGCCCACTTGATGCAGCTGCAAATAATCTTTTGATTCCATATTATGATCATTCTCGATGCCATCTCATATCCTAGACATTTGAATTTTCGTCGAATCCATCGCGTGAACGGATGATGGAAGCCCCTCGCTCACGTATGTCTGCACTGCTTGGTATTGCACCCTTTTCTCTTACACGGTTTACCTTTTAGGATGAAAAGAAAGAGAAGCCGACCAAGAGAGCTTATGTTTTATGATAGTCTGGTGTTGGGATTGATTCAGCATGTACTGCTCCAGGGGGTGCCAAAATTCATTCCCTACAGTACCTATGCATTGCATCAAGGTTAGTTTCTCTGTTTCTGCGCGCAAAAATTTGAAACGCGAGGAAAACAAGATGCCTTCGAGAGAAAACTTGCCGAACGTGAGCACGTGCATGTCCGGTGTGCGAAGAAACGCGTAATACGCGATTAGCCACGTACTGCGCGCGCGAGTCATTCGAGGGCGAGCGAAAAGTGGGCAAAATTACGCGGCGAGGATTTGGGGCTACGATTACGACAGGGCTCGGGCTCAGCGGGGCGCTCGGCAAAGCTCGGCTTTACGAGCGCCCAAATGGCAGTTTAACGGATTTTGCTGCTTCAATCTAATTCAGAGCCACAAGAGTCAACGAGCATTGACTCCAAGTGGATGTGCAGACTCTGATTTAATCGCGCTTCGGCCGCCTCGCTCGAAGTCGTTACACCTTTGAGGAGAACCACTTGACGCTACGAGCAAACGACGCTTGCGTCGTTTGTTGAACGAGTGAACACTAAATCCTGCCTAAAATTGATTTACAAAACCGTGACCTCGGCTCTGCTTCGGAGTGAAAATGTGTCGCGGTGATTCGTCGTGGAAAAGCCCAAATGGAGTCGTTTCCATTTCATTCTTAGAGGAATTTGCTCTAATTGCCATACCTAATCCCGGTGTTATGTGAGTTTGATCGGTTTTTAATGCGAAAACTGGGAAAATACGTGATCAGCTTCGAAAACAATCGAACCCCCGAAAGAGAATCGAATTCCACGGCTATTTGTGCTCGACGTCTTAAAATAGGCGAGGAATGAACGCTCACGCATTCAACTCTCGTCAATTATTATTACTTCCCCTTGAACAACCTCCTTCCCGCATCCCTCCTCCCCTTCCCCAACTTTTCGGCCAAATTCGTTGCAAACACAATCCTCGAAGACCTCACGTCCGCCGACACTGAAAAAACACAGCGCCGCCCTTCTCGCGCGCCTTTATTTTCACAAGCCTATTTCCAGTGCTTTCGAAAAAGAGCCTCCCGCGACGAGTACGAGAGAACAAGTAGCGCTGAGCTTATACTTACCACCGTATGAATGCCAGGCCGTGTTGAGCCAAGCGAAAGAGAATACGCGCGAATTCTCCCCGTCTGTCTCATCTTTTTCGTCTCTCACCCACGGCCTTGAGAAAGTTCGAGCTTGCGGGTAAAGCTCCGGTACAGAGCTCTTCGAATATTTTACTTTTTGACTTTCTCCATTTTCGTCTTCTCGAATCCTCGAAATTGTGAATTGGCTGGTTATCTTTTTTGGGGGTGTCCCCAAGGTACTTTGAACTGTGATGGTTTCAGTCACTTTTTATTCTCACTCTCACTTTTGACTGGTTTATCCCAGACCATTTTGCAGCGGCTCATTTCAAAGATAGAGCTTTCGAAAGAGCTTTTGCAAAATACTGTAGGATAGTCCAGTCAAAGGTGAGAGTAGAAACGACAAGTGGCCTCAAAGTGAACCCAGTTTACGGTAATTTCCTACCGAACAAGTTGCAAAACTGAACATCATGGAAGAACTTGGAACAACTTTGTGAAGCAGCTTCAGACCATAGCTCCCACGATTTTGAAAGTGAAGCATTTGCGCACAGCAGTTTCACAATGTGGAAATCCATTGAAATACTTTGATTAATCCTTCAAAACTCAATGAAAACAGATGTAAAATGAAATTGTTTTGTTTCGCAGAATGTGGATCACAAGATGAAGTACCGCTCAAAGAAGGGCCAGCTTCCGTTTGTGGAGCTGAACGGCGAGGAGATAGCCGACAGCTCGATAATCCTGCGCGAGCTCAGCCAGAAGTTCGACAAGAACATCGACGCGTGCCTGACGATGGAGCAAAAGTCGGTTGCCCACGCGACGATATCCATGATCGAGAACCACCTCGTCTGGGTCATCATGAGCTGGCGCACCAAAAACCTCGACCTCACCCTCAAGGCGTACAAGGTGAACCTGCAGACCGCCCTCGGCACCCGCATACCCAACAGCATCCTCAACTTTTTCTTCAAGTACACATTCGGACGCAAGGTAAGCCCTATCGCATTCTCTCTCGCTCGCTTCATCTCGCCCACCTTCCCTATTTTACGCGACCCCGCGGTTCCGTTCTTTACTTTTTGTTCCTAGTTACTTCATCGCTCTTCAAACCAATAAAGCTCGCTTCGACTTTGAGTATTGCCTTTACACTTATTATTCATTCCGCCAGTTCTTTTGTTTTCCGCACTGCCATTAAATTGCGCGACGAGTGTTTCTACGGGATTTTACGATTTTTCGGTTGACTCAGATTCCCATTCATTTTCATAACCCTGTGAATCAGCCGTCAAGCTCGACTCAAAGCACATTTTTTTACGAGACCGTCTCTCGCTCCTTTTTTGACGAGGTTGTTACAAACCGCAAAGCCCGAGATGGCATTATGTCCAAAGAACAATATGCAACAGTACAAGGCTTCAGTATTGACTCTCAAAAGGGAAACAGGATGAATATGATTCATCGTTGATACCAATATGTCTTTTTGATTAATTTTTCAAAACCCCCACTTTAGCTGTGTCATTCTTCTTCCTCTTTCTTTGTTCTTTCGACAGCAATTACATCATTGAACGACTGAACAATCCGAAATTTAAAACATAACGCCAAATATATTATTGATATTCCCCAACGAAATCGATAGTATTGCTCGCGTTATTCTTTTAGATCAATACTGAGGACCAAACTACTTCTCCATTCAATTTTCCTCAAATGAATCAGTCTGTGTCGTAGCATTAAATCGGTCTGAATCATTCACTCCAACCCATGCAGTGTAACATTATTATTATTTTTGCATTTGCCTTTTGTTTGTTCATCTTATATCTTCATCGAACATCGTCAATCAGATTTCCACACTCATACGCAAAGTGGGCGTGGAACCACACATTTCACCTTTTTCTGCCGCGGTTAATTAATTTGTCGATTAAAGATTGGCTGTGGGATGTGGAAGAATGCGACGTGATGCAAAAGCGCTCAAACAATGCCAATAGTGGGC
>JAPYYZ010003981.1:0-11036 GCA_030522705.1 Eretmocerus eremicus
AAAAAGTGCGACGGCACCGGGACTCGAACTCACGCTCCTTCCGATCGAAAGGCTGATGCTTTAGTCCGCACGGCTAATCCCGCCGCACCACGCGGTTGTGATTGTATGCAGCTCTTGACGTTGCGAGCGCGAGTATCTCTGACTCACTCGCACTCGTTATAAAATACATATCTTTGACTAGAAAACTTTGGAAAATACTTCTAGACGTGAATCATGGAGCTCGCATAATATCCATTTTTGAACGCTTTTATTTAATAAGATGAATTTATCGGATGTTCCTGATCATCGTTTTTATTGGGCGAAGTTGTGCGAAATTCCAATGCTCAGATGCTTTTGGTTTCACATTGATCCAATAATCCCCTCATGAAAGAATAAGGAGCCAAATTAACTTTTGAGTTGTGAAAATTTGAGTTTCTTATCTACCTGTATTGGCTCGAAGCTGATACGAAAATTTTAGATTAACTGAATGTTTATGGAAATTCGTTAATTTCTATGAATTACGCTAGCAAAATCAGCTTGGCTAGCTGAAGTCGAGGCTGAATTTGACGGGTTTCCACTAACTATCAACTATTTCAGCTGTTCCCTGCGGAAGCAATAGCGATTGACAGTAACGCATCCGAAAATTGAATAGTAAAATAATCTGAGCAAGAGTCATCTACTATGTCTACAACAGTTTGCCCCCGAGAGTTCAGCTCAAGAATGCTTGGTTTTTCCTACATACAGCCATGGCTGTTTTAAAGTAGACTTTTCCCCTTTTGAAATACATGTGGTCGCTATGCATTTGATTCACAATTACCGGAGTTACAGCGAGTCTACGAGCGAAGCGCGGGCGCCCATATAAACGCATGTTAACCGCTCCGGACGCTTTTCGCGCATTTCCCGGCTCGGAGTTAGATTTTTCGGGAAAGCGCCCTACACATTTTTCGTAGGAAATTCCAAGATCTATAATTTTGTCTCTTGTGTATTTCCGCGAAAACGCGTATTTCCCGAGACATTAGCAAAAAAACCATAACTTTGCACTAAAAATTAATAATAGCAAAGAAACGACGCGACTAACGGGTGAGTGACCTCGCGAAATCGATTCAGCGCCTCTGAATACATGGGAATACGTCTTCAAACCTTCTGGACATCCGATTACATACTCAGACCCCCCTGGCACCCGGACTAATGAAGATTCAGCCATAGGCTCTCAATAAACAGCATGCGAGCTTGTATAAAAAATTTGTTGACTTCCAACCAAAAATTCAACCAACTGGTTGAATTTTTTATTCAACCAGGTGGTTGAATTTTTCTTTCAATCAGATGGTTGAATTTTGTGTTCAACCAGAAGTTGAAACTAAACTTCAACCAGTTGGTTGAATTTTTTTCCAAAAATTTTTTACAATGTATGAACAGAATACGGATTGGGATAGCTCGTATTAAGGAAATCAGAAGTGGGGAAAAGGAAAATTTTCATTCATCGATCGTGGTGGAAAATGGTTAAACATAAGGTATATTGAAAAATTCACAGAATCGATACAGTTGAAGATTAGGAAGCGAAAATTGGTAGATATATTGAGAGACATAGATTGAATCTGCTTATCAAATTTGAGGTAAAAATATGCCGCTAAAAGAGGGTAACAGTATGCTTTTTCAGAGCCATTGCAAGAAGTAAGTTTTGGGAACCCACTACTACAAACTATTTCTCAGGATCTGGTGGGTTCATGTGAAATCCCGTCAGTATCTAATCCCATAGCGTCCCTTAGCACCCCATGAAGTCACATGGGATCCAATGGAATCCCAAATTTCCCCATGGAATCTCTTGGGATTCCGTAAAGAAAGGAACGGATCATGATAGAGTGATCTTCGATCCGAACTCACTCATCATGCGAATACTCGCAATAATGGAGTTTTGCTTATTGAACACCTCTCTCATCGTCCCAGCACATTGTGAAGTCCCCAATTCCCTCACGAATATCGTGTTGAGACATCGAATCATATCGAAAATTTGCAATGCGCACTCGTCATCCCCGGTCCTATCTCTCTTCTGCACGCGCAGCGCAGCTCCCTGCACATACAGATAGAAACCCTTTTCTTAGGAGCGCGAGTAAGCCACTCTACAATGTGCGATTCCGACCGTGCACTGTACCCACTCCTATAGATCCTGCAGTCAGGCAACCCAGCAGACAGCCGGAGATGGAAAAGAAGACGGCGCAGGCGAAAGCTGTCACATGGATGAAACTATCTGTTGCTCGCTAATGACCACTCGACTTTGTACTGCAGCGACTTTGCTCTTTTATCCGTGAAAAAAGTACATCTAGCCCGTGTTGCGTTGCCCATGTGTATTTTCTAAGGTTCAGCTATTAAGGTGAACCGGTAGGATCTCGGATTTGGGACATCGATCCGGAGGATATCGGAAATAATATCATGTTCCCCACCAATTCGATGGACAGCAAATCCCAGCTGCATTTGCCAGCAAACTTTTAACCGGTTCCCTCATTTTCTTCCCAAGTCTGTTTGGACTAGCGCTTGAATTTCGCACTGAATTCGTCCCTCCAAGTCACGCAAAATCAGTTCAATTGGGGCAATCTCAACGTATTTTAGTGAGTTTGTTTTTCTTTTCACATCTGCGGGATACCCTATGCAATTGCAAAGTTCCATCTGGGACCAATTATGAGAGAAAATTATTGGAATTACTCGAGGATTGACATTAAGTTTCATCCCTCTGCATCGGAGTTCTCTCGCGCCAACTTCAAAATATATGAATGGAACTCATAGCATCTGTAGAAAGAAGCTGCAAAGCGATCTGGAGTTCCTGGTAGAAACGCCGTTTCATGTTGGCAAAAAATGAAGCGAAAATTAGTCAATTTCTGGTCTGTGGACATAAAACGGACAAGATATGATGCGTTTTTCGCCAACATGTAACAGTATTTCTACTAAAGGTATGTTGAATTCACAGATCAAGCGTTCAGAATTCGAATAATGTGAAGCAAGACGCGCTTGCTCGGCTATATCCAAAATAAGTGATGAAACAGTGTTTTCTCTCCAGCCTCACTTATATCTCTTTTTTCTGTCCGTGTCCCTCCCCACAGTTCCCGCGTAGTTTGAAAATCAGTCCTGCCTTGACAAAGGCCCACAGCTAGTCGTTTGTTCACCCCGTAAGACCGAGGATTGTTCAATATATTGCGAGTATTTATCGTGCTAATCTAGGGGTCTTAGAATACTGGATCTAGACACATACTCGTGCCGCCGTAGTCGGCAAAGCTATACTTACACGACTACATTCGTGTGCGCACACACTTGCGCCCCCATCTGAAATGCACAGGGTAGGTGAACATGGCGGCACCAATCAGCGAAATGACCCCCCCGCCCCCCCCCCTCCCCTCGTCCAGACAAATGATTCTAGTGACCTTATGATGATCGTAACATCTGCGCCACCATCGAATCTCCTCCGCACTGTCGGCAAGCCCATGTGCTGATCCATCAAATCGCCGCGAGCGGTCGGCTAGAATTTCAGACTGTTGTTAGTCATGATTGGCCATTCGGAATTCAACATCCAACTTGCTCGCGAGATATTCAATTCAGAGTGAGGGACCAAGAAAACAGTTCTTGACGGGCATACTCGAGGAATATCAATTTCACTCGCATCGTCTGCTGTGATTCTTATGGATATCATGATACATATTAGTAACAACTCGTCTCTGGCCCTCTACGGATTTTCAAATTTTCCCGCCAATCGGTCCTACAAAGATCCTAAAGGTGATTAGATGATGAATATCTCGTGGCTGATAATAACTCATTTTCATAATTGACTCGTTTTCAAGTTTGTGAATCTGAAAATTACTCTGAGAACCGTACAAGTATGCGCATGCGCATCAAAGTCTAATCTTTGAATAAAAAAGTGCTTTTAAAAAAGTTTACGCTTATCTGACGACTTCTTCAAATTGGAAACAATCTGAAAAAAACCTATTATCGATGCAAAATGACTCAACAAATACATTAAAATAGCTTACAGAGCAATATTTCGGAAAGAAAACGCGTTTTAGCCATTTTTAGACTTTCAAATCGCACTTAAATACCCGCCAGGAGCACAGAATCTTCATAGAAAATCTGTAAAGTTCTTCCCAGCTAGGTCTCCGTCCAACAGAGGGGGGAAGAAATACCAATCAAGATTCCTGAGAGAGGAGTTAGAAAAGATATTGGACACTCTATATGATTTTTGGATATTTTAGATTCAGGAGGCCACGTGGAAGCTTCAAAAAAAATTCTACGAGTAGCCATCCGCTAGGTTTTTGAACCACTTCTCGAATGCTCTTAGGAAAATTGAAATCGGTTGAGATTTCCAAGAGTTACGAGCAAATTACGATCGCAATGTCCCAACTTTGGACTTGACAGCAAAATTGCTATTATGGGCGATTATCTTGTAAATGTGAAATTCGATGTCCGTGGCTGAAAATTCAACATAATGACGATTCAGCCCAATCCAACTGTGGGATAGTTTAATGCTCATCGTTACAAACATACGAGGATAGTTTGGAGAGACGATAGTTGCCATTTTCTACCCCCCCCCCCCCCACGTACTGTTATATGCTCTCATCAGAATAGCCCATTCTTCGAGTGTATGTACATACCGTGAAATATATCTCTATGTCTTTGGATTCACTAGTTAACGATTGAAATCGTGTTTGGTCCCAACGGTGTCTCAAAGTTGAGGTATGATAGAGCCATTCTGAGCATAAATACAAGCCCCAGCTTGATTATTAAGTAATATAATCAACAAGCACACTGTGTCCATAGGAATGAAGTCACATTCCGCGGCAACACCAGACTATGCTGTACAATTTTTTGAGACTCTAGTGGCTCTTCATATCAATGGAAACTTTTCCCGGATGTGTCAAGGTTGGATTTGCCCATGAGCCCAGATCCGAAAATCCGAACTCCTCGATTTACCGCACCTTTGTCCTACTAAAATAGTTTCACACTCGATCGAATTGACTGTCACTATCGTAACTTGTAACTTCAGTCTTTTCTTTGTATAACTTCCAACAGAATTCATAACTAGAACCCTTTACGAATTCCTTTGTCTATAGTTATCAATTATTAACAGTCATAGAAAGTTATCAAAAAATTATTCAAATACTATGGATTGACATATGATTCACAGACGTATGAAAGCACCCAACTGTCCAGTACTCATCTAAATGCGAGACCTAAAGGATATTCAAGCAATCAAATTCGGTTGATGAATACAGGACGAGTTTATACTTTAAGCGTTCAGTGATTCAAATCTTAATATGGGCAATTCTGCCGAAAGTAGCTCACTTTGTGCCTCGGTGAATTGTGACTCTTTCACTGTTTGAACTGATTCCCTGGATTACATAGCTTATGTACTTCATTGCGTTCTTCGTTGGATTGTCTTCAGGATTGGGCAACATTGGTTTATAATGGTTGAAAACTTTAATTAAGGCGGTGCGGGAGACGTGCATCCCAAATATGCTACTTTGAGCTCAGCTTAGGAGAAAATTCAATAATTAGAGTCAAGAGGCTTGTAAAAAAAAGTTGTCGAATCATCGTTATTATCTAAGTTGTATTCTTCAATTCGTCCTTTAGCCTAAATCGAAAGAGCATTCAAGTAAA
The DNA here is from genome assembly GCA_030522705.1 of Eretmocerus eremicus. Taxonomy (NCBI): domain Eukaryota; kingdom Metazoa; phylum Arthropoda; class Insecta; order Hymenoptera; family Aphelinidae; genus Eretmocerus; species Eretmocerus eremicus. Next base: position 5,617 of record JAPYYZ010003981.1, read on the forward strand.
ATGAGAATGACTTGGCTGCAGGTACTTCCTAACCTACTGAATAGGCAGATGATCGGGCCCATCTGACTCGAATACTCTTTCCATTTGAGCTAAAGGATTAGCTGACAAAAACAAGTTAGATAATAACAACGATTTGTCAACGCGTCTTTTGACTTTTCAATCATTGAAGTTTTTGCATAAGTCGGGCTCAAAATTCAGCGTTCACGGCTGCCAGATCGCCTTAAGAGTCAGAATTCTAATTCCGTGGAATGCGTCCAATGAAATCTTCCGCGTTCAACCCTACTTTACGATGGTGCACGGCTTTCTAGAGATGTTTTCGCGTCAAATCATCACATTCCAACATCCCTTGGATGTATTTTGATCAGTATTGGAAGAGCTCATCATTGTCCGCTCGTTCAGTGGCGTGTATGTGTACTTCGTCTCCTCATTTTGAATAAATTTACGACGAGTCGTGTATGGACAAAGGTACCGGTCGCACCATATGGCTACAATACGGTGGGCGAGAAGCCCAGGATTATACGACAAAGATATGCTAAACAAATCGGCGCACGAGCCCTTTTTTACACCACTCAAACTGATCAAAACGCCGCTAAAATCAAAATTGGAGCTGCTTATTCCTTCGAATGCAAGCCAAATCTCTGAGTTTCTTTTTATTAAATGGAAATATAGGTACGCGACATGTAACGATTGAGGCCCATCAAAGCTTATAATAGTTACAACTCTGGTGCACCTTAATATTTCTCAGCGTACCTTGGCTCACTTTGAAGCTTATTTCAAGATCTCCACAATGATATGAGTTATGAGACCAGTAGATTCCCGAAGGAACAGAGCCGCGCTATGTCGTTTGGATGAGATAGAAATGTCCATTTTCGGGAACACGGTATTTTTCTCTTCAAAAACTTAGGGCTTCTTGCAGCTCTGACTTCAGCAAGTTTGACTATTTTCCAACGTAACTCAGCTAATTTTGAGTCGTATTCTGAGACTTTCAAAATCAGCTGAGCTTCGTTGAAGGATATTCAAACGTACAGAAGTAAGAACTGCGAGGAGGTCTGCATTTTTTGAGAGGAAAATGCCTTGTTTTCGGGAATTGACATTCCTATTTCGTAGAAACAACATAGCGTGGCTCTGTCCTGTCGCGATTCGACTTGTTTAAACTTACTGTGGAGGTCTTGAAAGAAGCTTCGAAATGAGGCAAGATATGTTGTACCAGAGTGCAGAGAAACCGCGTGCCCAAGGATGTTCATGGGCTAGACGGGGAAGTCTATCGTTCTACAGCCTGCTCGTAGTGGAAGCTTCTTTCATCATTTCATGTCATCAGTCATGTGAGGGTAATAAAGTCGGAAAATAACGGACACGCCAATCAGCATGAACGCTCACTACATGAAAATCATCAGTTCGAAATTATCGAAGGCTTATATGGAGAATGGGCATTGGGGGATTGCAGCTAATCATTTCCCCATATTTATATGCTTCAGATGGATATTGTCGATAGTGATTCACCACTAACGTTGATGTCGAAGTTCTAATCGCGAGGTGGCACAGTTGATTGAAGATCAGTGATCCTGAAGAGTTATACAGCGAGTTGCACCCTGCATTCTGATACTATGGATCAGTGGATGGACAAACTGTACCAAATGCATGAGATAGACCCAGGCAGGGATATATATGGTGTGTTTCACAGGTTTCTCTCGATCTTGATCGGTCTCGGACGGGACCAATCATCTGTTACGAGAATATCAGCACTTACATTTATAGTCTCCGCATTTGGAATAACAGAGATATTATTGGTACGTTTTCGATGAAAGCCGATGCTGCCAACGTAGATTAGATAGATAATGTGAATTTATTGATTTGTTCATTCATAAAATGAACGACCATCAAGGATTTTTTGCAGAAAATGTACATTTCCTCTGGCATATCGAAACAACATAATCATACTATAGATTCTACCAATGTAGGAATGGAGCAAAAAAAGAGAAAACAATATCGCAACTAACATCAAGCACGAATGAAAATTTTTTTTAAAATGATTGTTTTGAATGAAAGATCACCAATACGGAGGTGAGAGCGGAGAAAAGGCGTGCGAAATGATGACACTCCGGGTTGCAAAATTTGGAGTACTCAAATTATTGGGTTGTAGCGTTAGCCACAGGGTCGGCGGGGAAGTATAACATATGAGTGAATCCCGCTAACCTTTCACTTCTGAGGATCCAAATAAGAAATCCATAAACCGAGGTTCAGTTCATCTCACCTATGATTTTGTAGAGCAGAAGATAGATGCAAATGAGTACTTTGAGCAATTCTAAGTTAGCCGAAAGCCCCTCCTGTCAAAATCATCCCAAAGTCATGATTTTGGACGATTTCTTCTGGGTAGTAGTCTAGTTTTTTTATCTTTATAATGATGTAGAGAAGAAACCCCTCCCCCAATCAATCTCAAAAAATGATATGCGTAATGTGTTGGCAATGTACTCAGACGCTTTACATCGGAGGAACCTGTACCACGGTTACGAGATGAGGTACAGTCTTCTACACTTGGGGAAGTAGATTTTTGTAGAAATTTTCTGTTCGAATGGTATAATTCTTCTTGAAAGAAGCTCAGGTGAAATCTTTCCTGGGCCAATGGGATCCTATCCTGCACGATTGAAATTGACAGAAAAAATTTTTTTGAAGATGTGCTCCCCTTCTGTTCATTATCTTCGTTCTGTTCAAGTTTCATAGCGTGTCCAGGAAATATGCTTCGTTAGAAGATTTAGCAGAATACTTTCTTATTGCAGCCCCAAAACTCTACTATGAGACTAATGACCTTGAACGCGATCCCTACATCATGACAAAATGTGATAATTTTCCCGTTTATTATATTCAAATTCTCAATTTTTACACCATTCATAAAAAACCTTTCAGAAAGAACATCAAATGACGAAAAAATGCACCATCTTTCACAACAATATAATTTCCCCTCCCACTACACTTCCCCATTGTCACCTCTATCTCACCGAATTCACATTGGAATGGATCAATTATTTTACATTACGAAAACCAAAAAAGAAACCATCAAACCTTCACCTTAATCCATTAACGCCAAAACTCAAACCAGCGAATTTGGCTGAAAATTACCGTGAGATCCGTGACATTTTGATGAACCATGGTTATAGACACAAAAAAGCTAGTCCGAGACACCCATACATCGCCATTTCATCCAAAATTCGCACAATCGGACATACATCCAACCTCTATCAGAAACAAAAAAAGTCAACTTAGCGATTTGTTTATAACAAATTGTTTCCAAAAATTATTGCAAAATTGAGTTTTTTTCCATTTTGACTGCGGCATTGGAATTTACGGGTAGGATTATCTTCAGGATAGCTTTCACTTTGAAGCCAAAGTCACCTCATTGTTCATAGAGAATTGTTCAAACGTTATAAAGAATGTAAGGTATATCCGAGCTCATCAATTCACTCATGCCCGAGCCAGAACTAGTGAACTGGGACCCAAAATAACCATGGAATCCATGATATTTTGATAAAACATCTCAAAAGACACAAAAAAGTCGATTTTTCAATTCATATATATAAGTTGTTTGAACAAATCATTGCAAAATTGAGTTCTTGGAATTCTGACTGCGGTATTCAATTCTACGAGCAAAATTACCGTTAAAATAACATTCACTTTGATCCAAAGGTCACCTCATTGTTTATAGGACATTGTTTGAAAATTTATGAAAAATGGGAGGATCTGCTGATAAGCGCTGATATCTAACATATTTTTTACAATTTTCGAACAATTCTCTGATAACAATGAGATGACTTCCAGATCAAAGTGAGAGTCATTTCAACTGTATTTTTTCCTGTCGAATCGAATGCCGCAGTCAGAATTTCAAGAAACTCACAAAACGCAAACTTGCAATAACTTGTTTAAATAATTTGTTAAGAACAAATTGCGAAATCGACTTTTTTATGTTTATAACCATGTTTTATCAATGTGTCACAGATCCCATGGTTTTTTGGGTCCAAGTTCACTGGTTTGGGTTCGGGCATGAATGGGTTGATGAGCTCGGATGTACCTTACATTTTTTATAATATTTAAACAATTTTCCATGAACAATGAGGTGACTTCTGTATTAAAAGGAAAGCCATTCTAAAGGTGTGTAGAATCGAACGCCGCAGTCAAAATTGCCAAAAACTCAATTTTTCAATAATTTGTTTTAGAAATTAATTTATGAACAAATTGGATCGATAAGTTGGATGAGTTTTGTTATTTGGTAGTCTAATTGATAAAATGAAGTCCTTCAGAACTATTTATTCCATCAAAACAATTTCTGAAAAATGACGGGCACATGTGATCTCCTACCATTTAGCGGTGTAAGGAGCACCTAGAATTCTTATAGAGCATGGGCCACCCCAAAAAAAATGTATCTTTCATGTGACCCTGTGGGGCAAAGGCGCTCTTGAGCGGTAGGCTCGTGCGCGAGCCGACCGCGTAAAAGCGCCTCTGCGCCGCAAGGTCACTGAGAATACTATATGCACCATGCTGCAAAAGATGCACTCTGCCGTGGTCTGTACAAAAATCAAATCACAATTGAATTATTGCGGTGCGTTTGCGAGTGCCACTAGGCAGCCCATGTCCCAGCGCGTCGTCTCTTCTAGAGGTTAGTCACGCTTGCGAGATATACTCCCGCCCGAAACATTGATTGTCTCCAAGTATGTCTTGATACATTTTGGCGGAACATCGAATGGAGGATACAACTCTAAAAAGAGTTTATCGTTGGATAACGATTTTTGACGTTTTTCATTACTTTATTGGGGTATGAACAGATGAAAGCGAATTCGAATATGAATGCCGATCAGCAATATTCATAGGATACTCTGTGCAAGATAAATGCTTGCATTGATGCAGAACGTCATCCATCGCAATAATTGCAGTGATTCGTGCAAGATAGAATATATGGCTCCGATATAGTTGCCCGGGAATCAGGATAAAGTATCCAGAAATTAATTTGTGGGATTGTATTCGTGCACTTCGGTAAGAACGTGCAAAAGTTTCATGAGGACTTTTTTTTTTAAAGAAAGTGAACGTCAGGCGTGCTGTAGCACGTGCTTTAGCGAATAGCTCCTATAAAGTTGTTGCGCGCATCGGAGCACATGCTACGGCAAACGCCAGAGCACGCACTGGAGCACATGCTGGAGTGGATCTCATATTGGATGATGCTTGCGCGGACCGCTCTTCAATTTTCTTCTGGGGGACATAACCTGGGCCCTCCGCACGTGCTGTGGCAGCCGCTAAAATCTGCGAATTTTGATATGAGTAAATCCCGCGAACCTTTCACTTTGGGCCTCGGAAAAACGAGAAATTTTTCTGGAAAGACACATGCTTGATACAATTTTCAGGTGCTTTCTACACCTCTACATGATAGAAATTTATAT
>JAPYYZ010003982.1:0-15357 GCA_030522705.1 Eretmocerus eremicus
AGGATAAGTGGAAATGAGTCGGTCTCGTCGCGCTGCCGATCGCAATACGCGATATCTCGGTACAGTCTTGAATTCAATTCGGGCGCAAGCAGCGCGAATCTGCAGACGGAGACGATCCCATTAGCATACTTATACGCTCCGCAGAGCCGGGAACGAGCCGCAGCCAGTGAGAAACAATCCCCGTACGCTCGGACGAGTGGAGATGATGCGGCGATACGGAACCCACTATCCGCGATCCGCCCTCGTAAAATCATGAAATTCCATGTTTATTCAATATTTGCGGCTGCGCACGCTTGCAAGCAGCCTCGCAAGCTATATGTATACGTACTACGCACCACGAGTGTGTGTAGGTGTGCGCAAGTTCAGGGACGCAATGTGATGTTAGCTAGACTTTAGTGGCGGTTCTTGTTGGCGAGCTACGAGCACGACGAGGAGAAACTGTATAATGCGCGAGCTAGATATCGCAAACGTCGCTCCACTTCCATCGTGATAAGAGCATCTCACTGGCCGTGGGTTTTTCTCCCTCCCCACTCTCCTCCTTCTGCAGCTCTCGTTTAGGCCTTGAGTTTCTCTGCGTTTCGTTCCCAAAGTCGAAGAAACTAGCTTTGCCCGAAAATTTCATTATTCCCGGGTATATTTTGCACTCGGCAATGGCCAGTTCGTCTATTATGCCATGTTCCATGCTGAAGAATTGAGCGATCTCTTGCGTCATTAGCTAGTAATAATCTGATTCCAATCCTATGATAGTCTGCCCATACTTTCGGCTTTCTCGACTCTTGGAACGGTTCCTAGACCGAAGCTACTCTCTCTAGTTCTCTCACCCTCAACATGAAAAATTAGCGAATTTTTGAGAGGTTACACGAGAGGTGTAAAGAGACTAGTTGAGTAATGATACGTATAAGCGTGAACGATAAGAAAGTGTCAACAAGAGTTTCTTGCTATCACGCTAATTGAAATACTTGCTCAATGCCTTTTTGTCCAAGAAAAGACATCCCTGAACTACGGTAAATTCAAATAGATAACTCAACAAAATGCTCATACCGATTCGAATCCCCCAGTGCACTGTGCGTGCACGCGGATTTGTGGAGAATCCCGCGTTGAAATGATCTATGAAATAATTGATTGGAAGTGTAAACGTGCTCTCTCAAAATGAATAAGCTAACATGGACGGATTCTCACTGAAATTCAGCCATTCAGACTGATTTGTCAAAAAATTCAGCCAAAAATCAACTCAAATCGCTAATTTTCAGTGAAAATCCATCCACGTTAGGTGATTCATGTTGGGAGAGTGGTGAAATTGTGATATTCACTAAGGGCGTATTTATGATGGTGTTGCAGGTTGCGACGACGACAACGACGAGAACGGTAGCAAGCGGAGGCGCAGCAGGACCAATTTCAACAGCTGGCAGCTGGAGGAGCTCGAGAGGGCGTTCCTGTCGAGCCACTATCCCGACGTGTTCATGCGGGAGGCATTGGCTGTGAGGCTCGAACTCAAGGAGAGTCGTGTCGCGGTAAGGCCCAAATATACTCCCAAATCTCAGGCTTTTTTCATTATCTAAGCATGAGAATCACGTTCTTGCTTCGTGGCCAGCGATTCTCTCTCATTTACACGTTTGTTGCTCATGACACAAACGTCACGACTTACTACAAAATTCTCACTTTCTTTCTCAACTCCTTTTTGAGGTTATTTTGCGGAACCTACAGTGTAAGGTAGGTTCCAAACCACCAAAACCACCGAAGAGGCATTCAATATGGAATTTTTCACATCGGTCCCAGCCGGGAATCGAACCCTGACCACCTACGTTGAAAGCTAGGACCTTATCCACTAGGCTGCGGTGGTTTCGAGATCCTCACTTGAGTCAATATACATTGCACTCCTACAAGTAGGCCATGATATGGTAGTTTCAGGTGCGCGATATATTGCCATCGCCATTCTGTTTACTATACTTGGATGTGCGAATCCATGCATAATAAATAGTATGGGGCTTAATGAAATATAGCGGGTCTGAGTTTCGTTTTTAGACTACGATTTTAGGATCTTACAGATTTGAGGGAGTGCACGCGCAGTATCCGATCGAGCCCTGAGCAGCAGCAAGACGCTTTATTCATATGAAGAGAGTTCTCAAAGTATAGTAAATTTTTTTCCACTGCGATGCGTGATCGGGAAGATATTCTCATGATTACACTTCCGCCTGTACTGGACCAATAATAAATTAGATTCTAATGATAATACTTTAAATTTTGATGATGCTGCTCGACACCTCTCTATCACGACTTGTACGCGCACTGCGCATGCACCCCCCTAAATTTGTAAATCTGTAAAACAATGAAAACGTAAAACTGTAAAGCTCCGAACCCCAACTCTGAACCTGCTTTGAGGAGCCTAGAACCCTTTCGTGCGCACGGCCTCTCGTGAACAAAAGCAGCGACATCGTGCAATTACAAGATCGGTAGTGCGATTTTTCTCGATAAGAGGCTTCTATTAGTGAGACACAGATTTCAAAAGCACCAAACAAGAGTAAAACAGATTGGCTCGAGCTGACAATCGCAAATGCAGAAATTCAGGAACAGTGGGGAGGTATATATCGCGCAGTGACAAGTGGAGATGCATCGGATCGCGATAGACGCGTGCAGTGGGCCAACGCTCCCTCGGGTTGATCTTGTCCCCCATTACGAAGGGACTCAGGCACGCGCCACCACCTCGTGTGTATTAGGCCAGCCCGAGAGCCAGCGTCGTTTATCGACTCCCGGCGACGACGTCCGAGCTCTGGCTCTGCAAGCATCGCCACATCCGAGTGGCAGCCCTCGTCTCTCTCGGGGGCAGTTTGTCCGATCTCTCGCCTTATCGCCCTCCGCCGAGCTGACTCTCCTTTGCCGCAGCGCGAGTCCCTCAAAGCCCCCGGGCATCGCGGATTCCGACATGTGCTCGGACGGTGCGTCACGCGGATCAGGGCTCCAGTGTGATTTGGATTCGTCCCGGGATTTAGCATCTCTTCGCCACTCGACTCCCCCCACATGTAACTTGCTCTCTTTGGTGTCTTTCTTGGCTCTGCCTCGCTCAGTTTTGATATGGGGCGCGTACAGGGTATACCGAGACCCAATCTCTCGTTGATAAGCTCCCGAATCTTTGGATGCGCGAGGGGAGCTGCGGATTTGATCGCGACAAGGTCCGCCCAGCGCGAGGATTATCATATCATCTGCGAATTACTCGAGTATTAGATCGGCGCGGCGAGGAGATAGCTCTAGAATCTTGATGGCAAGGCTTTGCGGGTGATTTGCTCTGCCCTCCTCGGTGTTTGCGCGGTGACGAATCGTATGCACTTGTGCTCTGGAGCAAGATGGGATGATGGCGAATATGAAGTCGATAGCTTATGATCCTTTCAGAATGTTAGATCGATTCTTCTGTGGTTAGAGATCCGTTTCTGGTGAAAGTCCGGGTCGTAATTTTGAGAACTTTTCGTACTCGTTCTTCTCTTCCAATTCGCTTTCCAGTCTCCATTTGTTGTCCAACATTTCTTGTAAAGGACGGTATAGGAAATCTGAACGGGATATCATCACATTTACAGCCACAAAAGGGCGCGTATGCAAGCGCTCAGCAGAGGACCGACGAACGAGCCGACGAATGCAAAGTTGACAATCCGATGAATGGGTTTATATGGGGGGAACGGACCTCAATTTCACGGCTCGTCGGACGCTTGCCCTCGTATATTCCTTCGCAACGCCCGTAAGAAATTCGATTTTAGTCTGACGGGTTTGGTCATAGTCGGGCTTGTTCCGCCGTTGAGATCAAACTCCACGTGGAAGGGCTACTTCAGCTCACGAATTGTAGCATATGCCTATGACTCCTTGCTAATTACACGGAATGATGCGCGCAACCCCGCTCTATGCCAGTATGGATGTGTAACAATCATCGTTCAGATCTCTCGTCTATAATATTCACACACTCCTTTAGAATCGCTGAATCACGATTAGAATTAGAATTCCCTAACTCCATAATCTTGGAAACAGTTCATGGTTTCCGAGATTATGTAATGGAGTCATATACGATTTCTCGTGATTGAGCTGATAAATCTTATAACTTCGGATTGTAACGATTGGCGTATTCGAGATTCATTCAACTTCGACAGCTCACATTTTATAGCATCGATTGTAGAGTTAATCTGCGTTCAAAAGCGTAGTCCACCACTCGGAAAGTTACATCAAAGCGAGCTGAATTAGATGGCATTAGATTTCTGAACATGTGTGGTATCGTTGAAATGTTTGACGCAATGAGCCATTGTTATCATCTCGACGTATGTTCACTGTTTGAGGGTCGAGTTTTGACGATTGCTGCAGACGTACAACTGAATACGATGAGGCATCAAAATAATTAATGACTGATATGCAAATACACATTAGCGCCCATTTATCGAAGATCTGGCGGTCTCGTTCTTAGAAGTCCAGTAATCATTAAATTTTTTCCTCTCCACCGTTTCATCACTTTTCGTGATGCTTTCGTATTCCATTCTCTTCGTGACTTTGTATTGAATCTAATTGAGGCGAGATTGCAAAATTTCTCATCTCTTTCGATAGAACTAACTATCTTCTTCGTGTCATTGATATCAATTTCTAGAACTGAATGGATTCATGACGTAAGTTCGAGCGTCTTGTCTGCGCCAATCTAATAAAAACGATTTCACGCTTTGAATTTTCCTCGAACTAATTATCGTCATTGAGAGCTTCGGAATCAATCCAATGCATCAATGTATGACGGAACCACTCAGAGATCTCGATTCTTAAGGAGTGGCTCCTTTCAAAAATCTTGATGATTCTGCTCACCTCAAAATCAACACCGTTGCATCCTGCTGTCGAACCATTTACAAGTGTTTCTTATATGGAGCATTACACGCGTCGAGTTTGTTGACTACGAGAGTCGATCCGTAATGTAGAGTAATAAAAAACTCGTACTCGCTATTATACAGTTCATGCTCAACTCATGTTTGCAAGCGTCAATGAAATCTTTATAGATTTCCAATCGGATCTTTTTTCCTGCACAAGTTTCACTTTACGCGAACGATCTTGCGCGCGTGCACTCGTTATTGAATATATAGAACCTACGCATGCACGAGCGCATTATAGATATGTATAGCTCAGATCGCGGGTGAAATTGATAACGAAGGCTTAATCGTTTCTTGCTCTGCTCGCTCAGAGCTACATTATACGAAATATATATGTATGCAGGGCGCTGTATCCGCGTGGCGTGACCAGTGTTTTTGCGTGCGGATCATTATAGACTGCAAAAGCGCCAACAGCTCAACTTTCCGAGCCTTCCCACACGAATAAATACGAAGTATTATGTGGCCGCCAATTTTCACGAGCACAGTTGTGACATTTTTGTAAAAATAACATAGTCATATGCAGTGGTGCGCAGTCGAAGAATCATTTCTCAGTTGAAATTTTACTTCGTGCGAAGTTTGCGATATTCGCGAAACGACTTGGCGGTATTTGGACTTGTACATCTGCGCAAGTTGAGCTCGGGACGGGCCTGGTGCCGCAGCTGATTTATCGGCGAAACACTTGGCGAGCTTGTACGCGCCCGTGTCCGGCAGTTAATCAAACTGCGCGCGACCCGAGTAATTAGACGGGTAATTAGAAACTCGGCGTTTTCTCATTAACGCGCGCCACCTGTACAGTTTACGCACAGAGCGCATCGTTGTAAAAGGTAGCACAGCTACGCGTAGTACAACTCGGTGTCTCGCGGTGGAGAAAAAATTAAAAGCTTCGTTGCGAGGCTTTGAGAACGGAAGGATATTCCAAAGTTGGTGCGCCAGGTGCGCTATTGCGCGGACGTAATTTTTTAGTAAATACGCCACTGATGATGGTGAGCGTATAATAATTCGAGTTAGTTTCGGATGAGAGGATGAAAGATCGCGTCAAGGTACAAATTTCGGGATTGAGATTCGAGTACCAATATACATTTAGTTCCAATAGGATGCTTGTTGAATGAATCATCACGGCACGAATCATATGAATTTTGATAATTACTTGGCAAATTGAAAGAATGAACTGTCGGACAAAACTTCGTGCATGTGACGGTTTGTAGGATCGTGACACCCTCGCAGTTGTTGCTCTTTTTGCCATGAATGCTGAAGTAACTTGAACCACATCTAGATTTATCTGTCACGGAGTCAAACAAAGTTCTTACCCCCGCTAATGAATTTACTCACTCGCCCTCGCTTGGGTTCATGTCTCATGCTGTTTCCTCTCCATATAACTTTCTTGCAAGTTTTAATTGTTCTAGCCAATTGCTCAAGTTTCTACTCGCTCCTCATGCTCCTCTCTATATTGAAAAAGATCCCATTGCGTCGATCTTCTGTTAGCTTGGTTTTCATAATCCTGAGGAAATTGAAATAAAAATTTCTGAGATCTTAGTAGTCATACAGGGTCACTGTGGTCCCGAGTCAACTTTGAAGCTGATTTTGAAGGAGTAATGTGTTGCTCCATCTATCACTACACTGTAAAAAGAAAATCTTAAAGTCAGATCACTAGGCTTACTGACTTTTTTACTTGAATTTCCCGTGGTCCGATTTGATGTTTTCAAAACACCCCCATGAGAAATTTTTGAGAAATATGAAAAATCAAATACTCCGGATTCAGAAGAGCATTACTTATTTCCATTCCATTACCGGATTAGACACGCGCGTACACTTACTTTCCTACGATTATTTGCTTAATAATTGTGCCACTTGGATTTCAGCACGAGTTTGATCTGATTTTGAGAATTTCTTTTTACAGTGTACCCCAGACGCATATTACCACACAGATCGGTTCGGTAGCCTGGTACCACTTCTATTTGATCTGAAAACTCGATTCATGCGAAATGAAAAGCTTAGGGTTCGGTTCCAACTAATGTAATTAACGTATGTAATTTACTAATGTAATTAAAATAATTTCCACGTTTTGCGCTACAATTTCTTCATTTTCGTATTAGCATGGCTTGTGAGAACGTGTATCATTCCGATCCATGGCAGAAAAACCATTTCTTTTGTTGCCTCTTGCAAAAATCCAGTCCTCCCGCTGGTGCTCTGAACGTATTCCAGCCAGGTACAAATGATTCATGACCTTAGATATCAGGCCATAGCTCACGTTCTTTGAGATAAGAATAACAATTGAGAAGTCATTGAGCGAAAAGTCTCAGATCCAGAAAAAATTCATGACAAAATAGATGTTGTTTTTAACAAAATTCATCATGAAAAAATTGTTTCCTCTCAAGTTTGTGACTTGACGACTCGAACGGGCCGAAAATTTAGAAGCTAGAGATTTTATGACTTTTTTGAAGAAAGATTTTCCAAATTTGAAAACTTTCGAGTGAAACTCGTTTGTTCGAGTTTCAGAATGGATGTTTTCTCTCAAAGTCGCTGTCAGATGTACCCTTCTGTTATCTGCACTATTCTGAAAGTAAAGTCTCCGAAAAATTTGTGAAAACCACTGCCATCCGAAGATTCTATAAATTTTCCGTGAGTGATTGGCCATTTTTTAGGAATTGGGTTGGTCCATACATTTGTCACGAAAAAGTATCTTATGGTGAAAAAAAATTAATGGATGCATCAGGAAAGCTGTCATGTGAATATCCATTCAAAGTTTGGGTGGATATCTTAACCGGCATACGATTGGGAGCAAAATCACTCGCGGTCGAATAGATCCCAGAGTGAAAATTACATAGGTGTATCCACTTTGGACTGAAACAGGGTGTACGGAGTTTATGATACAATCATATATTGCCAACGATCCCAATATTGGAGAATTCAGATTCATAGCACTTTTCTGTATTGATTGTTATTATTTAAACCTATGTTCGTTCTTATGTACTGTTAATTCATACGGAAATAATGTAATCGTCTGGAATTTGGATGATAATTGAACTCGTTCTATCAAGTTTCTCGCAGAATTCAATTTCAAAAATGATTTTCAACATTCAATTAGACTTTGACGTGACCTGACTGTTCTTGGGAGCATTCCATCTTTTGAAACGAACTACCCGCCCTTCAAGAACGGATACTCTTCTGTCTTACAATCGACTGTGTTGCTTCCTTCAATTTTGAATTCACAACGAATTTCTTTCAGGTAAACACATAGTGAGACAGTTGAGAAAAAGACGCAGGCCAAAATAGAATTCTGTAGAGGAGGAGCCAATTGCGACTCTGCACAACCTCCTTTTTCTTCCAATGCATGCATCCTGCTCATGAGAATTTCGTGTCTTCGGAATCACGCAATAGATTCTCATTCTTGTCTAAATGGAAAAAAATCATGCCCTGTCGTCTGGACGTGTTACACGCGAGAAGAAGGAAGGCTCCACTCTCGACATGCGATTTCGCGCCCCCGGGCAATCCTCATACGCTCGGTTTCGTGGATAAAAAAGAGCAGCTCTGCCTATACACATGGTTAGAGCCGCGCCTGCAAGCTCGGGCAACTCCTATATCGATTTCGTAAAGCAGCTCGCGTGTGAGCTAAACGCCACTTATACGCGCGAGCCCCGGAGCTCAACCGCCCCTCTCTTTCTCTCTCTCTCCCTCGCACCGAAAATGTCTTCATCCCTTTGTAACTCGAGCACCTTCGACTTTTGCCCGCTCGAATGTATACCGGTGGTGCTGCACACGCCTCGAAAATTCGTCCATTTGTAGATGGCGAAATGAGCTGTTTGGCTCCCGAAATATATCCGCAAGGCGTGCAGATGAGCCTCGTTCATTTTCGCCAAGCGTATAATTTTACAATTGGCTAAGTTCTTGGTCTACATTTGAGCTTCTCTGGAATCGGCAAACAAGTTCATCGTGCTCGATCATTCCTGGGGTCGAACTCGCTATTCAATTTTAAAATAAGCGCACTACTGAGTGAGTCAAATAATTCTTACACATGATTACCGCAATCGACGCACACGAATACCGACAAGTGATTATCGCAAGGTCTATTGTATTACTCACAAGATGGAACTCGGGATAGATGTCTATCCTCATCAGAAATCACCACAAAAATGCTCATCCACCACGTGGCTCGATTGTCAAGTTTACTATTTCTTAGAAAGCCAATTAGAATTTTGCATAAGTGAAAATTGCTGAGCAACGATTTCCTTGCCCTCGGAATCCCAAATCGTTCAACTCAAGGTACTACTCGTTTCACCACCAACCGCCAGAATGAGATTGCTCCCGATATTCTCACAATCCTGCTGGTCCGCTATAATTTAATGATTCCAACTGTGGGCCCATCGATCCCCCAATAGATAATTTTGGATTGAGTCGGACTGAAATTCGTTTGATTGAAATGGGTGTGCGTGCAGGTATGGTTTCAGAATCGCCGGGCCAAGTGGAGGAAGAAGGAGCACACGAAGAAGGGCCCGGGCCGGCCGGCTCACAACGCCCATCCGCAGAGCTGCAGCGGCGAGCCCATCCCGCCCGAGGAGCTTCGCAGGAAAGAGCGCGAGAGGCGGCACAAGAAGCTCATGAAGGCCCTCGAGAGGCAGCAGAGGAAATTGGCCGCAAAGGTGAGAACGATCCCTCTACCTACATGCATTAATATACGCGCTCAGCATCCGACCCCCGCCTATGCGCAATAACGCGCTTATCTCGCGCCCCTCCCGAGACGAGTCCCCGAACCCAAAGTTGACTTCAACAAAGGCCCGCGCCCGATCGGACGATCTCGCTTTGTTGAACGAGGATGCCTGATCCGATGCCCCTTATAGCTCTGGATTAGCCGATGCCGGCCTCTAGTCGCTTGGAAGAAAGGTAAATTGAAATGCCGACGGACGCGATAGCTGCTCGTTCTTTGCTCGGTCTGGTCCTTTTTTCCAACACCCGGGGAGCGCTTTTGGATCGACTCTCGTTCCAGCATCCTAAGGCCGATTAGGCGTTGCCAAGCCTCGTAATTATTTTTGATCTACGAGGTATAGAGCTGTATACCGATCACGACACGCCATAGCCCGTATCGGATCGAAAACTGCTCGAATTGTAGGTGCTTGACTTGGTTTTCGTTCAATGTTTCATTCACGAAGAAACTGACTCAAAAACCAAGAATGTTTAGATTTGATTCTCCTTGTGCAGATAAAATATTTTCAGTTTAAAGAATTCATGGTAAAATTTCAAGTTGCCTGTTTTGGGATAAAGAAAACCGACGAGGTCCACTAAGTTCCTTAAGGAGAAATTCTAAAGACTCCCATT
This sequence comes from Eretmocerus eremicus, assembly GCA_030522705.1. Classification (NCBI taxonomy): domain Eukaryota; kingdom Metazoa; phylum Arthropoda; class Insecta; order Hymenoptera; family Aphelinidae; genus Eretmocerus; species Eretmocerus eremicus. Next base: position 10,188 of record JAPYYZ010003982.1, read on the forward strand.
AGATACTTTGAATTTGTAGAATTGAAATGGTGGGATTCGGATCCCTCAACACAAGACAATCAACCCGCTCACTTCAAACATCCCCCTCTGGACTCAGAAACCTCGTCAGAAACGAATTTCTAATTCATGATACATGTTCCTTGAGTGGAATCACGACAACAAAAATCAATATTAATACATTTTTGAAACGATTCTTTTTTCTCTCTCCTCCACAATTCAGTATTTAGCTTCCAGTGAAACTCTTCCAATGAAGTTCTTCGCGTTGACAGAGATTTTTCAGAATTTTTCCAAATTTTTCCGACGCGTTACAAGGAAATAATCATAGTTCCTTTGAAAAACGGACAGTAGGTATACTGGTTGAAGAAGTGAGTGGGTTAATTATCCTGTCAAGCTCTGATGATGGGATTAAGAGGAACTTTCTATATCTCCCGAATTTTACTATCTTTACAAAATTATAACAAAGTAAAATAATGATTCTTTTATTGATAGTTTTGATCTCGTCATCGAGTTTGGTGCCCCGATTTTTCACTTTAGAGAAAAGATTGGAGATTTCTTATCAAGTTCCAAAATCTCACAAATGTCTGTCTGTAGTTTTGATGTTAATTTTTAACTTTTGCGCATTGACCAATGATTTCTCTCCAATTCGTTTCTGGCATCTAACTTATCGCAGCTGGAACAGTAAATCGATCAATTTTGAGTTTTCATCAATTCAAAAATATTCAGAAAAATTCAAAATGTGATGCGTTTTCTAAATATTGACCATGTATCATGTCATCTGCACAGGGCATTGCTGTGGACCTGCCAACGCTGAAGGCGGAGTACGAGTCGCGCAGTGCGGCAGCAAGCGGCCTGAACAACAACAACAACGAGAGCAACAGCAGCCTGGGCATCGACGCGAACGAGGAGATCGACGTGGTCGGCGACTCTTGCAGCGAGAGCGAGAGCGAGCGGGTCGACTCGGCCGCTGACGGCTCGATCGACGGCGAGTGTTACTCCGAACGACGGAGACCAACGCCCCAGTCCCAGCCCCAACAGTCGCAGCAGCAGCTCCAATCGCAGTCGCAGCAGACGACGTCTAGTCTGCACCAGCAGATGGCGCTGTCGTCGGCCAACGCCGCGACGGTCGGCGCGGGCCTGCACCAGCAGCTGAACCACCAGCAGGGCATCCAACACTGGGGACTGAGTCTGCTGGAGAGGCGGCGCGAGCTTGTGGCCGCCGCCGCGGCAGCAGCAGCGAGCAACGGACAGCAGCAGCAGCAGCAGAGCGCCACGTCGACCAGGTTGCAGCGGCTCGACGACGAGCTGCAGAGCAGCAGCATAGACCTGTCGGTCAAGGGCACCAGGGAGGACAAGCGCAGACTCAATCCGTTCTCGATAGACAGCTTACTGGGCAACCACAGAGCGGCGCAGCTCGACGTGGTGAGGTTAGAATCGATGGCTCCGAGCAGGGATTTCAAATCTCCCGCCACTTCGTCCTCGTCGTCGCTGCCAACCTCGCCGACGCTCACGTAGTCCAGGCCGTCAGAGGCTCACCGAGGAACGCGGCGAACCGGCGTTGACGAGGTGCGAGCACTGCTGACCTTGAGGAGCGATCTGTTTGACCGGTGTCCTGCACAGTAGCCGAACTTTCGCCCGAATCCAAAGTGGTACTGGTTCTAGCTGAGAGGTGTGGCAAGCGTGGACTTGATCGATGGTGTTTGCGTGACTGATGGAAAGTAGAGGTCTGTCGTGTTTGATGCATGCAATACTCCAGCGCTCAAAACATCGTGTGAATCGTCGGTTCGAACGAGAGACTTTGGATAACTAAGGATGTGAATGTTGTCATCACGGTTCTTGAACAATGTCTATATCATTTGGAGTCATCAGTATGATTAATCGAATATCCCGTTGGATCGCAAATGTAGCAGAGCGACAATGAATCAATGTATTGCGATGTGACCACGACGCTAGGGGGTGCCACTGGGCAGTTCAAGTTCCACTATCCTTGGTTATGTAGTGAATTTTTGCGTAATTATGATGAAATCCGAAAGATCACGAAGTTAGGGCCACGACTGTGCAAGGATTCGTAAAGCTGGTCGGTTTGTGCAGATTCACACAAACTTCTGTCTACGGAGCATATCCATCTCAACATATCTGCTGTGCTAGTTGATTTACTAGATAACAGAGAAGGAAAGTATGCCGCATCTACTCTGTCAATGTTTGCTTTTTCTTCGTTCCTCGTAACTTTAATGATAATTGTGCAATAAACGTATTAAGTGATCTCGTGAATGGCGCGTCTCATGTGTATAAGATTGCAGAATCACCGAACAAAAAATTTATAAGATTCGTGCAAACTTCTGTGTGAAAATGTAATGGGTCGTTCAAGACATCCTTTTGTGGGGCGATTTCCTCAAGAAGGATTCTTTCCTTGAGTCTATTAGAGAGATAAAAAACGAATGTAATAATAAACAATTTAAGATAAACACTGTAAGCATCGAAAAACGACCGCGTAGAACGTCATGTATATTTATTGTAAATAATCAAAAGGTTAACTCTATTGACGTGTAGATCATTAGATACCCAGTGTTCGACGATAACATTCCGAAGCAATAGAAATTTAATAGGAAACGGGAAATAAAACGCAGAATCCGATTCAGTTCGATCACGCATGTAAATACAAGCCGGAAATGTGTTATAAGCGAATAAAACGAAACAATGCCATAGCAATAGCGATGGATGCACAAAGTAGCAATGGCATTTTCAGTTGGCCAACAAACGAAAGATTTTTCGCCAATTGCTTCTCCGCGCGTCGATACGGAGAGTTTATTGTATGTAATCGAGTCCGATCGGCAGATTTCATAGTTGCCATAAAAGCTGAGATTCAAACAGTACCTACCGCATATTCAATATAAATATATTATAATTTATTCTCAAAAAAGTTTCTGTCATTCATTTCCCAGATCCCCCAGAACTCAATAGCCGGAGTAGATCAAAGCTGCTAATGACTCGTTCACGCGTGCCGCTAGAGCGCGCCACGGTTCACACGCACCGTTGCGCATCTGTTTCTATAATTGCAGAAATCATCGCATTAGAATCTCGCGCTCTGCCAAGCACGCACAGATCGAGAAACAAAACGATACACCCGTAATCGCCCATCTCGAGCGAGATTCTAGTATCCTCAATGCAAAACGGATTAAAGAGAGCTCACGGAGATTTTTCCATAATACATCGAATTTCCCGATGCGTAGCCGCTCCGTTCCTGGAAGAGCTCAAATCATTTATCACGGTGCTTTTTCCGGTGATGCCTCTCATGCGCAGCAGAATCTCGCATCTTGGTGTTTCTCTCGCATCATTATCGCAATCACATAATTGAGCGGCAACGAATCGGCACGCGTTCGCGCGAGAGTTCCTTGACTCTACACGGCGCGTCGTCGCGCGATGTCTTGATATCGGCCTCGGCGACGACGGCAACAAAAGCCCATTGTGTTGCGCGCCGGTGCGCATCACGACGCCCGATATAATTATTCACCGCCGGCACGAAGTAACGTATATGTATAGGCGCGCGAGTCGAGTCTGAGGTCTCAATTATCGCGGGCTCCGTCTCTTCCTCTTTGGCCGAACGCAGCGCAGAGATAGCGCAATGGGGATGGGTGGGTCGTGTACTCCCACCGCACCGAGCAGCCCCGACCAATTGCAGCTCGCCGATGCGTCTCCGCACATCAGACCCCCGCAGCTGCCGCCTCTGTGTGCAGCCCGTGAGTGTGGCAAGAGGTGAGTGCGTGTTGGAGTGTATACGGAGGGATCCTCTTGCTGGAGATTATTCATGCAGCGATCGGAGAGAGAGCGAGAGGAGGAATGCAAGCGAAATTTATCGGGGACGTAATGGCAAGCGTTTAAAGGCTGCAAGATCTTGCTGACGCCTCTACGATTGGCAAGCTGATGCATATTCCGAGGATCTATTCCCTCGCTTTCTAATGGATCTCGTTTGTGGGATAGAAGATATTCGTGGTATTCAAATCGAACGTTTTCATGGGCTGTAAGTGCAGCATGAATTCGCAGAGCTTTAGATGATTGTTATGGGAAAAGTATTTCTCTTTGGAAGTCTCGCCGGAGTAGAATTCCATTGCCAGTATAAGGCGCGAATTTGAGGACATTTTCCTGATGACCGAGACCAGTAATAATGTGAAGAATGGAAGAGAAAAGATTTTTTCCGACCAAAATTACAAAGATCTCGTCGTGTTTCAATAAATTTCTTGTGTCGTATTTCTCTCATGTATGGCTCTGTTGTGACAATATCTCTCCATCTGTTATACAGAGATTGCATCAAGAAATCCCATCACTATAAGGCAAAAACTGGCCAAAATGAGTTCTGTGGCAATTTACTTTCTCCCATTCGCGGCCTTCAGTTGTACCATTTAATCATTCGAAAATATTCTGTAGCAGTTTTCTACGGAGTGGGATTTCCGACTTAAATGAGTCTCTGGGTGATTAATGAATCAAGTGATTGTTACGCAATAAGTTGGATCTCAAAACGATACAACAAGCCACGATGGCAGGAGATGAACCCCGCGTAGAAATTTGAGATATAGGCAACATATTTGCAATATATTGGCGACATACATTGGTAATATATTGCAGACATATTGCCAACATATATCGGCAATATACCCGCAATGTATGTCCGAATATCAGTTTTCAATATATTGCCAATATATTGCTAGTTTTTGGATAAGAAAGTTTCTTACCCGCTCTAGCAATATATTGTCGATTAATTTCCAATTTTTCAGGAAAAAATTACTTTTGAGTTTATGCTTGTCCAAGGATCGTAACCTCATATTTTCGAAGTACTCAATAATTTCACAATGGTATCAAATTTAATCATTAAGTTTATTGTAACAACTCGTTTCTCGTCAGATACATTTTTTTTCAATATTGTTTGCTTATGTTTTTATCTACTATAGTACGAGGTCCCGTAGGAAATTAGTTGATTATTGCAATACAATATTCATAAATGGACACACCGTTGAACGTAGGAAAATAAAGTTGTGTTACAGGAGTAGTAGTTTTGATAATTGACGAAGAGAGGTATAGCTGAATGGCATTGAAATAGTTTTGCGAGATAATTCAATGGCCATGAGAAGGGTGCGCCCGAGCATGCGGCAGTGAATCAAGAGAAAATTCGAAGATGCAG
>JAPYYZ010003983.1:0-11032 GCA_030522705.1 Eretmocerus eremicus
CACGGATTGTGAAAAAATAGTATACGATACACGGCCGGGAATGTTGAAATTCGCATACTCGTGATAATTCCGACCCTCGCCTTCGGCTCGGGTCGGAAAATATCACTCGTTATGCGAATCCCAACTTTACCGCCCTTGTATCGTAATGTACTATTTTCGAGTAGTGAATGGTATTGAGGATATGAGAACGAGTATATAGATGAATTCTTCCATATTCTTTAAAAAAGATTTGAGGGGGTTAGAGAAGTGTTAGGAAGAAAAATCTGGATTTATGGAAATTCCAACTTTGAAATAGTAGTAATTCGAAAAGTTGTGATTCAAAACGTGATGGATATTTAAGAGCTGAAAATCAACTGCAGTTCGGGGATGATGGGTATAGAGGATCATATAAGATTTAGAAGTAAAAGGATAAAGTACATAAAAGTTCTGGTATGACGAAGAATCTTTCAAAAATAGTGACGACATACACACATACGACTCGGAGATACGCTAGAGCGGATTCAATTGTAGTAATTCTTGGGAAGAATTTGGGTCGAAATGAAGACAATAACGGATGAAAAGCGATCGTTGAGTAGATATATGAGTTGGAATAAAAATCAGAGCTGCTATTTCCTTCAAATGAGAGCCCAATTTTCGCTTTTTGTTTTTTTATATGGAAGAATAGCTAAGAGATATGTTGTTACGACCCATCAAAGCGCATTTTCGAAAACTGACTTTTTTGCTCCGTCAAAACAACATTGCTCAGCTCTACTGGTCCACAATTGAACGTACCTGAGCTCATTTTGGAGGTTTTGTAGAGAGCTTCAAAATGAATTGGAGTACCCTCAAAAATATTGGGGTGCGCCAGTGTTGAAGCTGCCACGAATTTTGATACACCTCAACTGCTACATGTCCCATAGCTAATCTTTCGTATGAAAGGACAAAAATCAGAAATTTGAGTTGCATTTGGAGGAACTAGCAGCTCCGACTCTGATTCCAACGGGCTTATTCTCGACTCGAAGTCCCAAATAACACCACATGCGCCATTTTGTAGGACATTTTTCTTCGTTTTAACGTCTGTTCCTGCCCACCGTGTGAACGATCCAAGGTGGAAAAAGCTCATATCACTAGAAAAGTGAGTGTTCATGAGCATTATCCAGCCTTTCCTGGGGCCCGTTAGAGTTGAAAACACGAATTTCATTGATTCGAAAAAAAATTAAGGAGGCACCCGCAAGTGTACGCTCAGTTTAGCAAATAATTGTCACCCTACTATACATAATCATCAAGAATTGAGTAATTTCATTCAGAATAGCGCTAGATGGATATCTATTTAGGTTCCATAGATCGATCGCTCAAAACTCCATTCTTACTATTGAAACCTTCGCAGCACACACTTTCCTGAGGCACCAATCGTCATGGAAATTGGTATTTTATGGTTTCATGAGTCGCTGGTTACGAATTTGAGATGATCTCATTTCTTTTAATCTTCATTCAAATCTATGACGTAAACCTGAACAAATATCAAGTCTGGAGCGATGCAAAACCCTTCTGCAACTATTACGTGAGCTATTCATTGGAAAAACCCAATGAAAATACTTCAAATAGCATCGGAGAAGCTCAAAATTGGACCATTCTGAGGTTTAATTTGATGGGTGATATGCCACCATGCCGCAAAGTGTTGAGGGCGTGTCGTAGTCACACACATCAAAATGCACCGAAAAGTTTCTCCCATTTTCTTACAAGACGTTCTCGATTGAGGTGAGAATAAGAAATGGCTAATATTTTTCATTGTCTAACTTGTTTCCATCAACTCTTCGTTTGATTCAAAACAGGAGCGTGTACGAGAAAATGGGAATGAATGGGGTGCTTGATTGCAAAAGATTGAGTGCGTGTATCTATATATACCCGCTATCCAGTTATTCTAAGATTACACGAAGGAATCATTCTTCGAATCTCTCCTAATAATTTTTCATTCAATACTTCGGATCAGAGCAAAAATGAAAATGAGGGGATCATATGAGCCAATTCATCCCTCTTCAGTATAATTGAAAAAATTCATTCGAAAATTTCAAATTTCTAAATTTCTGGAAACCCTCGCGAAGCAATTTTTCCGTCGACACTGGGATCTTAGCTGAAAGTGCTCGGCCCATTAATGCAGCTGCAGGCATATACTCTCCCAAGAACCACGAATTCCTAGCAGAAATTGCGCTCGACAACTCCTCAATCGATCACCGGCGGTTGGTGAGATTTATCACCCACCGGTGAGTGAAAAGATCATCACTGACTGGTTTGTGGCATAGTGCGCATCGCGGCGGGCTGAATGAGCGGTGAACTATACTGGCTTGTACCGGCTCCCGTAGAAACAGCTGAACGGAGCCACCACCAGCCAACTTCACAGAGGAGGCAAGATTGGACGTACCCAAAAGGCAGCCATTTCAATCAATCTCAATTTTTCCATCCACCCGAGCTATCTTCTCTCATCTCGAAGAGACCTGCATTCCTCATTTTGGAACGTACGAATCAGTCCAGAGGCTTGAGAGTTATGACCACTCTAACAAAGCGTTCTCTCAAGAATACCAATATGGACCGGGCTCATACAAAAATCTCTATGAAGGGATCCGCACCAAACTTGGTGGAGTATTTTCTGAAGTATTTCCGTTCTTGTGACGGAAGTTTTGATTTGTTCAATGGCTTTGGAAACGAGCTATGAATTTCAGAGATACCCAAATTCCGGTAATTTTTGAGACATTTTCAAAACGAATCTGGATTCGATAGTCGAACTCCCCTGCGCATGCGCATGTATCTGCGACTTTCAAATTATTCTTCCACAATGGCCAACGCGATCACCTTCAAAATGCGCTCACCATGATATCGATTGATTGAGTAGAGCAGAGGATGTAGCCATTTCACAATGAAATAAATTCCATGGATCCGAATCCGTGAGCCCAGGATTCCTTCTAAGACCCTTACAAGATTAAAACGCATCTATCTCCGACTATGTTCCACCTCCAACTCCTGGGAGGTCACATTTTGAAGGGAATCGAATAAGCTATTGATCACAATCATCTCGGTGATCAAAGGTCTGTGCACATGCGCAGAGATCATATGGTTCATGCATAAGAATAGCGATCAATTGAATTATCATCGGGCGAATTTGATATTCGTGGACATTAATTCAATCTCTAAGTCGCAAGACAAATTGTGATCGATGACTAGCTCCATTCTTGTCAAAATCAACCTCTTTGGAGGTTGATCAATGGAGAAGGTTCGAAAATGCAGCCAAATATAAATGAGTGGATATCTAAGGTTCCAAGAGCGTGACCCCGAGAAAGACTCAACGACTCTTTCAAATCTCAAATGCATATGTTTTTGGTTCTGCTCCATCGATCAACTCTCACGATAGAAGATTTGGGTGGGACAGTTATCGATTGTGAGTAGTTTTCAGACTCAAACTTTGCGTCGATATCTGGGAATATCACATTCACCCTATGATAATACAATTGATTGCTATTCCGGTTCCTAGAGTTCTTCAGTCTTCAGGTTTGCAGGCTGACTGGGATTGAGGGATCATTCCCACTTTGCTAAGATTCCGGTCTCTATGGTTTGTTGGCTTGCGTGCTCATCGCTTATCTGGATTCTTATCACCCAATTGCGTCACAGTGCGAGGGAAATCAACCTAAAAACCAGAAAATTGAGTCCTCGGAGGGCCTGTGACTCATATACTACCTCGGCAACTGACTTCGTGAGTTCTTTGCGATGGCTCAGCGATAGCGTGCGCGCCTTCTGTTTGGTCGCCCCGCGTTCGAATTCCCTTAAGGCGAGGCCGTAAACCGGGGCCATATTAGCGAGGACCTGGCATATTGTCGGTGATACCACTGCAATTACCGACAGTGACAGAATCGCAAGACGAGGACGGCAGATGGCGCCACCATGACAGTTTGAACATAACAAGGTATCCACCCTCCCCAACCCAAGGTCTCATTTCCGTGCTTCGTGAATGCTTATCTGCACCATTATTGAGATCATAGGAGCTTTTTCACGAAATACTGGGGAGGATTACGGGCGAGACTCGCTTCTCGACCCTCGGAGCGAGATATACGAAACGGACCAAAATGGGTCTCGTTTTTAACAGAGTCTCAGATCCATCCCAGAGATAATAGGAAATGATCGCTCATATCTCGGAGATCATCTACATCATTTTCGAAATGATGAAGAAATTCTCTCCAATCACCAGGGAGGATCGCGGGCCACACTCGCTCCTCAACTCTCGGGGCGAGATATACAGATCTGACAGGAATGACTATATTCCATCCCCAGAGTCTTAGATAGATTTCGGGAATGCTAGAGAATTATTTCCCACATTTCAGGAATCATCTGCATCATTTTGAAAATGGAGAGAGATTTTTTCCCAAATGACAGAGAAGATCACCTGCGAGACTCGCTTCTGGACCTTGGGAGCGAGGTCTACAAAAGTGACAGAAATATCTCTTTTTTTCTCTAGAGTCCCGGATCCATCCCAAGGATGCTGGAAAATGATTTGACACATCTTGGAGTCCATCTGCATCATCTTCAGAATGATAAAAGATTCTCTTCCCATATGACGGGAAGGATCGCGGGCCAGACTCGCTTCTCGACCCTTGAAGCGAGGTGTACAAAACTGACTGGAATGGCTCTATTCCATTACCAGAGTCTCGAGTCCATCCCAGGATTACTAGAGAATGATCTCCCACATTTCGAGGATCATCTGCACCATTTCGAGAATGATGGGAGATTCTTTCCCCAGATGACGGGGAGAATCGCGGGCAAAACTTGCTCCTCGACCTTCGGGTCATGGTATACAAAATTGACCGGAATGGCTCCATTTCCTCCCAGAGTCTTGGATCCATCCCAAGGATGCTATAAAATAATTTCACACAACTTGTAGTTCATCTGCATCATTTTTTGAATGATAATGAGTGTTCTCTGCAATTACCAGAGAGGATCACGAGCCAGACTCGCTTCTCGACCCTCAGAGTGAGTTGAACAGAACTAACAGAAATCGCTCTCGTTCTATGCGAGAAACTTGGATCCATCCCGAATTCACTAGAAAATGATCTCCCACATCTCGGTGATCATCTGCATCATTCACGGAATGATGGGAGATCTTCCTCGCGAATGACAGGGAGGATCGCGGGCGAGACTCGCTCCTCGGCCCTCAGGGCGAGGTATACAAGACTGATAGGAAAGGCTCTACCCATCTTCTCGGTTCTCGGATCCATCCCGGGATGCTAGGAAATGATCCCACACATCTTGGACTTCATCTGCATCATGTCTGAAATGATGATGGATTTTTTCTGCAATTACCAGAGAGGATCACGGGCCTGACTTGCTTCTCAACTCTCGGGGTGAGGTATACAGAACTGACAGGAATGGCTATATTCCATTGGCACAGTCTTGGATATATCTCGGGGATGCTAGAAAATGATCCTCCACATTTAAAGGATCATTTGCATCATTTGAGCAGTGAAGGGAGATTTCTCCCAAGATGACACGAAGGATCGCGGGCGAGACTCGCTCCTGCAAGGAGGTCCATGGACCTTCGGGGCAAGTTCTACAAGAGTGACAGAAATGTCTCTTTCTTGCTCTAGAGTCTCGGATCCATCCCAAGGATGCCAGAGAATGATCTCCGACACCTGGGAGATTATCTCCATAATGTCCGGAATGATGAAGGATTCTTTCCCCAGATGACAGGAAGGATCGCGGGCCCGACTTGCTCCTTTACCCTCGGGGCGAGGTATACAAAACTGACTGAATTGGCTCTATTCCATATCTACTGTCTCGAATCCATTCCAAAAAGATTGACCTCCCACATCCCGGGGATCATCTGCATCTTTTTTGAAATTATGAAGGATTTTTCCCCCAAATAACAGGGCGGGTCGCGTGCGAGACTCGCTTCTTGACCCTCAGGGCGAGGTATATAAAACCGACCGGCATAGTTCTATTTCCTTCCAGAGTCTTGAATTCATCCGAAAATCACTAGTGAATGATCTCCCATATTCCAAAGATTATCTGGATCATTTTGGGATTTCTCCCCCAAATGACAGGGAGGATCGCGGTCCGGACTTGCTCCTCGACCCTCGGGGCGAGGTATACGAAACTGACTGAAATGGCTCTATTTCATGTCCACAGTTTCAAATTCATCCCAGGAACATCGATCAACCACATCTCGGAGATCATGTGCATCATTTTCGGAATCATGGAGGATTCTCTCCCCAAATTGACGGGAAAGATCGCGTGCGAGACTCGCTCCTTGACCCTCGAGGCAAGGTTCACGAGACTGACCGAAACGGCTCTCGTTTTTTCTCAGAGTCTCGGAACGATCTTGAAATTACTTGAAATCAATCTCTTACATTTCGGAGATCATTTGCACCATTTTGGGAATAATGGAAGATTTTTTCCCCAGATGACAGGGAGTATCGCGGGCGAAACTCGCTCTTCGACCTTCGGGTCGTGGTATATAAAACTGACCGGAATGGCTGTATTCTCTCTCAGAAACTCGGATCCATCCCAAGAATGCTCGAAAATAACCTGACACATCTTGGAGTTCATCTCCATCATTTCTGGAATAATGATGGCTATCGTTCTATGCCAGAGTCTCGGTCCCATCCCGAAATGACTAGACAGTGATCTCCTACATCTTGTTGTTCATGTACATCGTTTTTGAGATGATGATGAGTGTTCCCCGCGATTACTTGGGAGGATCACGGGCCAGACTCGCTTCTCGACCCTCGGAGCGAGTTGAACAGAACCCACAGAAATCGCTCTTGTTTCATGCCAGAGTCCTGGATCCATCCCAAAATGACGAATCATGATCTCCCACATCTCGGTGATCATCTGCATCATAAACAAAATGATGGGAGATTTCCTTCCAAAATGACAGGGAGGATCGCGGGCAAGACTCGCTCCTTGGCTCTCGGGGCGAGGTTTACGGAACTGATAGGAAGGACTCTCCCCGTCTCCCAGATTCTCGGATCCATCCCGAGAATGTTAGGAAATGATCCCACACATCTTGGACTTCATCTGCATCATGTCTAAAATGATGGTGGATTCTTCTGCAATCACCAGAAAGGATCACGGGCCAGACTCGGCTCTCGACCCTCGGAGTGAGTTACACAAAACTTACAGGAATGGCTCTCGTTCTATGCCAGAGTCTCGGATCCATCCCAAGGATGCTAGAAAATAATTTCACACATCTTGTTGTTCACTGATCTTGTTGGTCATTTTTGATATGATGATGAGTGTTTCCCGCGATTACCAGAGAGGATCACGGGCCAGACTCGCTTCTCGACCCTTTGAGAGAGTTGGACAGAACTCACAGAAATCGCTCTTGTTTCATGCCATAGTCTTAGATCCATCCCGAAATGACTAATCATGATCTCCAACATCTCGAAGATCATCTGCATCATTTACGAGATGATGGGGGATTTCCCTCCAAAATGACATGAGGATCGCGGTCAAGACTCGCTGCTCAGCCCTTGGGGCGAGATTCACGGAACTGATGGAAATGGCTCTCCCCTTCTGCCAGATCTTCGGGTCCATTCCAAGAATATTAGAAAATGATCCTACACCTTGGAGTTCATTTGCGTCATATCTGAGATGATGGTGGAGTTTCCTCGCAATTACCAGAGAGGATCACGAGCCAGACTCGGTTCTCGACCCTCGTTGTGAGTTACAGAAAACTCACAGGAATGGCTATCGTTCTATGCTAGAGTCTCAGTCCCACCCCGAAATGACTAAAAAGTGATCTCCTACATCTTGTTGTTCATCTGCGTAATTTTTGAGATGATGATGAGTGTTCCCCGCAATTACTCGAGGGGATCACGGGCCAGACTCGCCTCTCGACCCTCCGAGTGAGTTGTACAGAACTCACAAAAATTGCTCTCGTTCCAGGCCAGATTCTTGGATTGATCCCGAAATGACTTGTAAATGATCTCCTTCATCTCGGTAATCATCTGTATTATTTACGAAATAATGGGAGATTCTCCTCCAAATGGCAAGGAGAACCGTGGGCAAGACTCGCTTCTCGACCCTTGGGGCGAGGTATCCGAAACTCACAGGAATGGCTATATTCTCTCCCAGAGTCTCCGGTCCATCTCAAAATGCTACAAAATGATGTCTTACTTCTCAGAGATCATCTGCATCATCCACAAAATGATGGCGGATTCTTTCCTAAATTTCGGGGAAGATCGCGGCCGAGATTTGCTCCTAGAGCTCGGGCTGAGGTAGATACAACTCACTGGGATGATTCGGGTATCTTTATTGAGACCCAAAACGACCCCAAAACCTCCGGAATATCATCGTCAACATATCGGTGAGCATCTCCAGGATTCTCAGAATTGATTCCGGTTCCTTGGAAACGATACAGCTGTATATCGGCCGCAACCCGCTCTCAGTCCCTCGGAAGGAGGATGACAAAACTCACTGTGACGGTTTGGGTACTTTGTGACTCGGATCTATCTCATAATCGCTGGAATTCATCGGCAACATCTCGGAAAGCATCTTCAAGATTCTCGAAATAACATTCATCTCTCTCGAAAGTGTACGGTCGGATTCCGACTGCAAATTGCTCCCAGGTCTTCGGAGGAAGGGTGACATAACTGACTGAGATGATTCGGGTGATTTTCCTTAGGCCCGGAGGGATCCCATAAGAAATGGAATATCATCGCCAACATCTTGGAATACATCTCCATGACTTGCGGAATAATGACAATTTTCCTCGAAAATACACGGGCGGAGGTCGGGCGCAGTCTCGGCCTCGGACCCTCCGAGGGAGGGTGACGAATGTAGCAGGAGTCTTGTTCTGCACTACGACAGTTCCAATTCGACCCCAAAACTTTCTGGAGATCATTGGAATATTCCAGAATGGCTCTCTGTCTGCTCACCGCCGCATGAGTCCGCACCATTGCAACTCAATAGAAGGAGGTAGTATCTGTCGGCCCCTTTGGTTCGAGATTGTTCATATCCAGTCGTTTTGTCCCCGTGATCATCGTCACGTCCTCCAGTTGAAATCCAATTGCTCTCATATCACATGTCCCCAGGCTTATAACAGGCATGGAACTGTTGGAACCTTCACCGCTATTGAAGCTTCATCACTTTTGATTCTGAATCCCGCACGCGTGCCCCTGATGCTGCCGGGTGAGATTCCCAGAGTGACGCCATCTCTCGGACTGCGAGCGCCGGGCAAAGATTCGACCAGTTTGTGCTCTGCGGGCCCGCAGGTTAGACCGTGTCGCGTTTTATGAAAGTCGAGAGTTCCATTGTGAGCAGCGGGATGCTGGTGTTTTCAACGTAATCGATGAATCCAGAAGAATTGCGCTATGGAGAGACATCCGGCCTAACCCATCGATCGGAGGCACAGCGATTGATTGTGTGCATGTTGGCTCATGCGCCCACCCCCATGCAAGCAGACGATGAATTGGGTGAGTTTCGCAATAACAAGTATTATGTATTTTCTCCGTGATGTCTCTCCTCAGCGCAATTCTCTGATGCATTGTGTAAATGTTCGTCAAGTTTGGAGTCGATCCGTTCTGTCGGCCTTGAGATATTCATGAAACGGAAGAGTCACTAGATAAGGGGGTAAAACAGAACTGTACGGACTCGCCTCGAGATGTATTTTCTCGTTGAAATACACTGATACGTGGCGGGTATCGGCCGGTGAGGTGAATGAATGAATTTAGTGCTTGAAAACGAATGTATAATAGATACGTTTATGTCCATGAGTATAAAAAATGTCAGCAAGAGTGTAACTGTGTGTAACATGCGGCGCGAGGCGCACCCTAGGTATTCTGGGTGGTTTGGCCGCTCCGAGCTGTCTGTCTAAGCAATGAGTCGTCGACGATGGCTCGAGGTGGGCTTAGAATTGGGGTAGAGCAATGTGACAACAACCGTCGGAATGCCGACGATGCTCTTGCGACGGCCAGCAAGCAGTGCAGATGCATTGCGCAGTTTGCAAAATGGTCGAAAATGCAACGTTGTGGCACGAGACAGGAGTACGGAGATGGCGTGACTCTCTCACGTGACAACAATTTTTTTCCTCCCCTATTTTCGAATATCACTTAGAATGATTCCAAGACCTTCATACCCAGATACATGGCTCTGGTCAATTCTCCGGTGTATCGGGATTTCAGAAGATTTAAGACTCCAAGAGACGTGAATTAGAAAGAGGAAAGATTTGGGACGCAAAATAACGAAGAGGCCAATATCTCCAAGTCAGGTACGCGGAGGGGGGCGATTTCTCAAAGCTGTAGAATCATATTAGAATGTCTCACATCCTGGCATTTTCGAAGATGCATGGAACATTGGCTGTTAAAAATGAAGAATTCTAATCTTGTATATTCTGATGCAGACAATGGCTGCAACGAAGCGAAATGCCGGACTTTCATCTGTTGCTCGAACTACCTTGAATGACGAAGAACTGGTGAGTATTGGGAGTCCTTCATCATCTTGATTTTTGGGAATTGTTAAAGTGGACTCCCAGGATGGGTGGAACCAGGGGGCGGAATGATAACACCAGGAGGAGTGAACGAATGCTCCATGACTCCTCTGAACCCAAAGAGTATGATGAAATCCCTCTTAATGCTACAACTCGAGTGTCGGCGGGTTTTCCATTCCACAAGAATAGTAATTTGCATAGTGATACTTAATCCACAGTCCAAGGGAATGCCGTGGAAAGATTTGATTGCAAAGTCATTGATCAGGAATCGGGGAATATTAGTGAACCCAAATTTTCTCCAAACAGGGAAAGATTTCAACCGAACTTTGACAGCATCTCTCCTAGCGAAAGAAACCACTGTGACGTCCCGTCTACGCTGACAGCCCGATCGATATGCTTTTCAATTTTGTAATACCAGAAGCACGATGTCTTCACTTGCATAAAATTTGATTACACAAAAATCCATGTGAACCAGGTCGGATAAGCTCTGCAGTTGTGACTGGGTGACGGAATCGAGTCACAAATGAGTGACTGGACGAGTGACTCAAATTTAGTCACTTGAGTCACTCGTATGGTTCCATT
>JAPYYZ010003985.1:0-12840 GCA_030522705.1 Eretmocerus eremicus
ATTCCATGCGTTTTGTGGCAATGAATCGGTTCGAGACATTGAATGCACTTTGGGAAGATGTGTCAAGCGCTGATTATGCCGACGCCTCGTCATGTCTCGGTAGATCTGTCTATGCAAGGAGAGCTCGCAAGGCCTAGAGCCACGTGTTCACTTGCTGTTGATACACCGTGTTGATATACGGTGTCGAGACTGTTACATTCTTAGCATATCCAAAGGAGCTAACGTGGCCCAGTGGATAAGGTCCTGGCTTTCGACGCAGAAAGTCCCGGGTTCGAATCCCGCCCGGCACCAATGTGAATTTTCATGATGCCTTCTCGGTGGCTTCGGTGGTTCGAAACCCACCTCAAACAAACTGTGGTTCCGCAAAATAACCTCGATAATAGATGAGATTGCATTAATTAAAAATGTATATATCCAAAGATGCGTTCTTGAAGCTCATTTTCTAATAATCTTGTTGCGCTGACTCTGCGGGTGAAATCTTCCGCGTCAATCGCAAGGGTTTGCTGCTCTCGTTCTTTGACAGTCCTGCAAATTCTCTGTCACTATCTAGTCAACAACTCAGAATAAGTCATGTTTCAACATAATGACCTACTATAGATATATGGATGGCTCCCGACCAAAACGGCGTAAAAGCCATCTCGATTTTCTAAAAAACGAGTTGGTTTTGCATGAAATAATGAGTTCAGTGACGATATATTCGAAACATCTACGTATTGTCGAAGGAATTTTTCCGAACGGCCATCTCTGGGCTGAATTATTTATAACGAGCCAATACGATTTCCCAAAAGTCTAAATGGCGTTTGTGCAATTCTGGTTCGGACCCGTTCATATGATCCTTGGGTAAAACCGAGCGCTGAGCTTGAATCCAACCTCAGATTGAACCTCTCCCCACTGAAAATACTAAAATTGTTACCAATATTAATATTTTCAATGGGGGTACCAAGCTCGTCTATTCGGGAAAATTGGGTCAAAGGCCATATTTTTGAGGTACTTAGGATTTTTCACCTCAAAATCTGTAGAAGAATTCGACTTGAATTCCAAATGTAAGTTTTCTAACAATACTTTCGGCTCGACCCAAAGTGCCTTCTATGGATCATGGGAAACACTTTTAGCAAGTTTTCAATTCTGCGAGAAGAATGAAAATGTAAGTAAATTCTGTCATTAGGCAAGAATCATGAGTCCATAACGATTACTCAACCTAAGAAGGATAAGTTGTGAAAAGTTCAACTCGTCAATTGAAAAGTTGGTTTTGGCCTTTATCCTTTTTCTATCCTCAACTGAATAAATTTCAGCAAAATTGCTGATAAATGAATATGTAGTAATTCCCCAAAAGATGGTGTATGGCATATTTCCACCAGAATTCATTGAACATTCCATTCATGTATCCCAGAAATTGTAATTCTTGAGACTGTCCATGAGAATGAAAATGCGTTCTGATCTGACTTCATCGGGCAGACGAGAGCTGAACTCTTTCCCAAAGTACTTAAGTTTCTTGGATCCCCATAAAAATGCATCTCTGCGTGAATGATCTCATGGGCTTTCTCTTATGAGCCGAACTGGTGTGATCGTACTCGTTCAGTTTAATTGCATGGCCAATTGAGGCATTCTTACATCGTTTCAGGATTTCCGACATGTTCACCAAACGAACAATAACTCGACACACTGATTAAACTACAGAGAGAGAGAAAGGGAGACGAAGGACTTGACTTTTAATTGACAGGAACTTATCGTATTGTGGAGGATGACATCTTCACACTTTCTCAACTCCGAGTGAGCTAAGGACCAGTTATACCGTTACGAGCTTTGATAATACAATGATCTTGTGTCACAATGTTTGATATCAAATGTCTTGCCGAGGATGTTTGTGAGATCTCTATATCCAATGATCTTACCGTTATTCACCGTGACCTTTTTCCACATATACCAAGATATTGCAAAATATGATTAGGAGATGTTAGGGTCAAAAACGCAGATGTAAATAAATGATGATTCCTAGATTTCATCAGTTGTTCAACTATTTCAATCTTACAGAGTTACAGTAAAGGTGCACAATGTTATTTGAGAAGTCTTACACAGATCATAAGATGCAGGAAAAATGAGATGGTAGTGTAAAAACACCCACGAATCGGTCCTTTGTTTTTGTATAGACCGATTCCTACATACTGACAAGGGGAGGCTCTAAAGTCCGGAACAGCAATCCTAGCCAAATTTTTTTTAAAAACTTGTACTACCAAAAAATGGAAGGATCCAGAGTATCTCTGTCAAATGGGCCTTCTGTTCGGAGATGTAGACGAAAAGCTTAACATTGCAAGTATGCTTGCATTTATGAAATTTTAACATGGGCCAATATGGGCAATGCTAATGATTTAGGCAGGATCTCAGCTCAGAGTGTCCATTTGACAGAAATACTCTGGATTCTTCCATTTCTTGGTAACACGAGTCTGTGAAAAAAATTTGGCGAGGGTTGCTATTCTGGACCTCAGAGCCTCCCCTTGTGAGGGTTGATACCATCACATATTCGTGTCTGAATGTTATAACCAACACTCTGTACTTCTGTATGAGGCATTGGGTAAACTCTGTATCTTTTGAGTGAGAAGATTGAGAATAACTACGTTGACTACTCGCGTGTTTTACAAGCAACTCTTGTCATCGTTTGTTGACACCATAAAAGTGAAATACGACACTGACGTCTTCGCCAACTAGAAAATAAGAATTATAATATTGTAAGATGAAATGCGTAACGTTGGCTCGCTCAATGCATGGTCTTTACCGATAAAAATTGTCGTGAAAATAGCAATATCATGTGATCGCCGACTGAAAGTCATATAACGAGCTACAATTACATTTGAAATACTTCGAAATAGTTTCGAAAAAATTGAATCGTGGATATATGATATATCGTTCCCGTAAAAATGTAGAAAAGCATCGCACTTTATCATTCTCATCGTCTTATTGAGGTTCTGAAAGCTAACTCTGCTCCATTGTTTCGAAAAGCTTACCTCCTATGCACCCACAGTCAAAATATATTTGAACACCTCAGGAGAGGGCACATTCAATGTACAATCCAGAGAGAAGGTTCTATTGACACAATTTCCTAAGATACGACTCTTGAGCCATAAGTATCATATATCTTCTCCAATCACATGATGAATGAGTATCGCAAATTTTTCGACAATTACTTTATGATGCAAAAATGTAACAGATTTCAGATAGATTTCCTGACTTTAATATCATGAGATTTCCTGTGCATCTTCATCAAGCTTCCACGTTCGAGTTCGATTGTTGACATTTGCCGAAACGTTTAGGAGAAGGAGAAGTTCTACCTTACCGACATTCACCATAAATTGATTTAAAATGAAACAAAACAATATTTCGGAAAAGTAGCTCCAATTCAAACTGCGTATTAGGAGAATGCACCACTGTGTAAAATTTTGTAGTGATCCGTGAAAAACTTTTGGAATAATCTCGACTCTGGTTTGATTACAATATATTCGCACTAGAGTTGGGATTACTCAAAGAGCTTTCCGCGGATCATTCCAAAATTTTACACAGTTGTGCATTCTGCCAATATGCAGTTTGGATTGGAGCTACCTTTTACAAATATTCTTTTGTTTTATTTCGAATCAATTTATGACGAATGTCGGTAAGGTAGAGCTTTTGCAAGACCTTAAAATAATTCAATGGGCAAAAGGAGTATACTCACTGAAGCACATGTTTCAAAGCTCAACGGAAGCATCTTACCAGCTTGGAGTTGACAGGGTCGAGAAGCACCAATCATGATCATGTAGATCAATTTTTTCTCCCTCGGTGTCAACTCATACCAATCAATGCCGTATCTGCGAGATAATATCGGAGATGCAAATCATATCAGGAATTTTGCTTAACTTTGTGAGGTAAAATGGGGATGAGCCTCTAATTTGTATCATAAGTGTGGTGATCGCAAACTCATATTTTCTCTCATCTTCATTCATGCATTGGACAATTCTATAAATCTTACAAGGCCACAAAAGAAATCGTTCACTCCAGTCTCTCCTCAGATTGATACTGAAAAATGGTTTTTCTCATGGTCATTCACAGATTACTTATGAAATAATGTGAAAGTTTTGGTCGATTTTTGAGAACTATATTTCAGGGACGTAATTGCGACTCAACAAATTCTTCAATAATTATCTTTCCATGCACATTTTTGGCGTGTTTTCAAAACTCCATCGGTTTAATGGCGTTTCTAGTTAGCTGACAATAAACTAACTTGTTGTCGCAGGCGGTCCTAACAAACTATTTTTTTTTTCGTGTAGAAAGCTCTGCGAGCTATTTTCCATCGCCCAGCACATACACTGGCTGTGTCACAGATTGAATTAGACTTCTCCAACTCGCTCTACGAACTTACAAGCTTCGTTCGTTTACGAAAATGCATCAAAGGATTCTGAAGATGAATAAGTTGAGTTGAGAAATCCAGCGAATATGGTTTTACTGCGACACTGTTGCATGTGTATGGCGTTTCGTCCCACTGTCTACAGTCATGCTCATCTGTGACAATGTGACTTTTTTGTAAATGGAATCTTCTCCTCGCACCAAATACGAAATGCGAGAAAATCAACTTGAAGACGACCGTGGTCAGAGTTGAGTGTATGGGTTCACGTCAATTGTCAGATTTCGAGTTGTAAGACTTCTGAATGTTAACATCATGAGACCGACGAGATCATCGAAGTAGAACGACTACAGTGAACGTCATGAATGATAATTCTCGAAAAATGCATGCTCCACTCTTATACATTCTTTCTCTATATACCGTTCGAAACAAAAGTATTTCCTATCGATTATTCTTGCGAAAAAAAAAATTGTAAACTTGGTGCCTTGGGAAGTTTGTTTGTTTGCGATTGACGAATCAGGATTTCTATTCCATCCAATGACAGTGGAGTGTATACGAAGATGCATCAAGACACTTACAAATAATCTCGGACGCGAGCACTATGGTCGAAAACTTTCTGACCAGACCAGCAAATGATGAATTGTCGAAAGACCAACAATGATACAAACAATACAAAACTCAGCATTTCAACGGAGTCATCCACAAAATTCAATGTCTGTTGCATAAGAATGAGTTAGTCATTCGTGGTTTTTCATTAGACTCAATATTATACATTAATAATCTCAGTCTCACGTGGAGTGCCACAAGGCTTATGGTAACGCAGTTAGGTATCAGTTGCAGTAACCACGATATTGAAAATGCATCTTGCATTAGTTTGACGAAGCTGTAAGGGGAATTCACATTAATAGTAATTCAATATTCTCACAGGACTTCAAGAGTTACAAAAATATTCCAACCCAACTCCCACTGAGAGACTCCACCAGAAATGTAACAAAATACCAGATAAATTTTGATGTTGGCTCTAATCTCAACAATTCCGGAGTAATCGGCACCAGATAGAAAATACATTGGTTGTCGACTTTCAATCATCTAAACATACTTGTGAAGAACATCTCCATCAAGTTCACATCGATCGAATCTATTCCCTGGGCTAGGAAATGGATATGAACTCGATGTTACCTTAACAAGAAAAAGTCGCTGATGGTTTCGAGAGAGGATCAGAACCCAGAAAAGAGAAAAAAATCTCAACTCACTTGATACACTCTCGATGATACTTGATACATTGCACGAGTTCGGCGCAGACTAATGCATCTTGTCTCACTGGATAATCTATCCTCCGAATGAGTTTGGAATCAGTCGAATTAACACTCCTGAGCTTATCTCTGCATGTAGATTGAGAATTCAATCGGATTTATTATTAATATCATAGAGATAATAAAACTTCCATAATACGATCTCTGATCTGATCTTATTCTTCCAGTACCCTTATCTTCGTCAAAAGTGATACTTGAAAATACACTGATGTCATGCTTGATAAGCCTATCACGTAAAGGGTAGAAAAACTCTTTTTCCATCTAGTGCGCGGAAACACCAACTTTCTGCCCACTCCGGATAGGAAAATTTGGACTTTCCGCGCCCTGAGGCGGACAAATAGTATACGCGCCTCGCTCGCATTAGTAAGTACTCTTGGCATGAGGGGTCGGTTGTAGCCCGAGCAAAGTGAGCGAAAATCGCCCATACGCGCAGTGGTGTTTGGTATACTATTGGCTAACTTGACGTAACAGCAAGGAAGTCAATTTTTGACTGTCTATGCATCTCGATTGGATCTCAACCCATTCCTACCCGAAACTGAATTAGAAACACATTTTGTTCTCATCTCCCCAAAACTGTATAGCTCCCGCGTACCCACGAATATCAAGCAGTTTTGTAGCTGATTTTTAAATTTCAAACATAAACTCCAAAATGAGCTAAAATACATCTCGGAATTCGTTCATATGAACGTAAGTTATGACTCTCAATATCAAACCATGCGCATAAGTGAAAAACGAGCCACAAAGCAGGAATAGACTAATCAGAGATCATCTACTTCTAATTATCCACATCTCCTCTAGGAGATGAAAAAATACTAAATATTTGATACTCAGACATTTAATGTTTTCAATTTTATATAACATTTGACATTCTCACTTGTGGCTCGTATCTACAAAAAATTGCTTGACATGAGGGAACAATGGGACTATTTAGACTACAATATTTGAGAGCTTGTACACGCGAAATTACATCATTCAAGGCTATAATAGTCGCTTGAGGCGCTCATCTATCGATTCGAGTGTATGTTGAATTTAATGACTGCAATAGCTTTGTGGGAAGTCCGATGATTGGGCCGAAAATATTTCCCAGATTTCAAATCTTATCTCATGTAATAAGAGTCAAAAATATCCCCAAAATTCAAATTTCTAGTTTCAAATCTCCCATGATTATGATTCACCAAGTCAACAAACTTCGCCAACGAAAGGACTCAAATATTACACATAGAGTAGCTCAAATATTTAGTCAGATCCTTATCAAGGTCCATTTCTTCTTACATTTTTGAATTATCGGAATTCCTTAGGATGATGAAGTTTATGGATAAAACCACACTTCCATTGCAGAGAATCAAAAAGGAGTGTAACAACGTTCTATTTTTTTCGAGAGTAAAGCAGGTGATACTCCAACGCGTCGGACTCGCTACCAAACGATAATTTTTAGTATTTGGATTCATGTGAATGTATCGAAGTACTTTCCTCTACTCTCGATCTCATACTTATTATTGAAACCGCTGAACTCAATCAAGGCTGAAAATGTCTTCTCCGGCTTTAACAAAGTGCTATTTTATGTCAGGAACTTGCTTTTTTCCAATTCTTATTCGAGAAATTCAGCCTGGCAAGTATCTAATACCCAATACTCTCTCAAAACTAGTGAGCATGAAACATGGACCTGCGTACACATGAGTGGCCCCCAAGCAAGTTAAACATCAAATGATGTGGTCTAAATAGGCCACCAGTTCATCCACCCTTGTACTGAAAAAGTACAATAGCTTTTGAATCAGATAGCGAATAATGGTAAATAGAGAGAAATCAGAGTAGGTATAACTTTCATATTTCATCATCACCCAAGTACTGCAAACATGCTGCAAATATGTTGGGCCACCATAAAGTAGTATCCATCCCAACCCATGATGTTGATGAAACAAACAATCATAAGTTCTAAAGTGTGAAAGAATATCGGCCAGTAATATTTAGACTCGTCAACCAAGTATTCAACATCCAGAAGAGTTGTCAGCAGACGAGATTCGTTTCTTGGAACAATATAATCTAAAGTCAAAGGGAGTAGAGTCAATGCAACCACGTAGATTATGAGACCAGCCAGACCGCAGACTGAAATGAAAAAGAATACTCTCCTTGAATTGCATGATTCAATTTCGAATTTTCAACACGCTATGAGGCTATGAGTGGCATGTATGAGTTCTCTCACTATGGTGATACTGAGCCATCAAAAAGTGAGGGTATTAACAGAATACCTATAATTTTGTTCTAACTCAAATCTAGCATTATAAAAAATCAAGAAAATTAGATGCAGATGCAATCGTTTACATTTTTCCCCCAAAAATAGTCAATGCGAAAAATATTCTACTAACTGACAAGTATCGAGTAGATGAGAATCCTCTATCTGAATCCAATCAAAAAATCGCATAGTAAGGAACATTTGGACAGAAAATATATCGTGCAATGATGTATTGTGTAACGATGACAAGTATGTGATAGGTGAGCTAAATTTTACCCAGATAAAACAGCAACATCATCTTCCCTTCCTGTGCATAGATGGTGAAAATCTCAAATTCTCGTGGTTTGCCGAGACTCTCCCAGTTGTCATTCAATTTTCGGAGAATTTTTCTGATCTTGGGAAAAACTTTTTACTCGTCAGGGGAGATTTCATTTTCTCTCACAGAAAGAAGCTTTCAAATGTTATGGGTCATGGATTTTGCTGACATGATCTTCCCTGCTGTATCACTCTAATGCATGGAAGAAGATAAATCCTACAGTTCTGAAATCCAGCGCTACAGTGGATTCAAATGGAAGTATGGCGTACCAATGTGCTGAAATCAAAGATATGATTGATGAAAAAGTGCCAAATTAGTTCCACACTCAAGCCTCATCTCTAACTAACCCAAATGATTTCAGGATTGGCTTGAGACAATCAGTCTGTGGTCAATCACTCCACTACTTTTTCACGCTCTGAGAATCATCGAAACGAGACTGTCTATAAAATTCCAGCAAAATCCATGACTCGGATCTAGAAAGCCCCTCCTCATTAGTAAGAGTATGGCATTTACATACCAAACGAAAATTCACAGCATAGTTAATGTTTACTACGGCAATGGCATACATAACTAAAAAAACCATGATACTTTTGGTCATTTTCCCAAAATCGTCCGATACCTGTGCGAGATATAGCATCTGAAAGTTGTTAAAAATTGAATTGTGATGGACCTTTCAAATTATTGATTTTGATCTACGTTCATATCTAGATGGCTAGTTTCGTTTCGTAGATTAAGCAATCGTTCGTATTTGTAGTTGATTTCCGAGCTCATTTCTCGCGTCCATGCGTATCTTTACAGTCTTATTATAAATCAAGAAATGATGGCTGGCTAAGCATTGCTAGTTCTTTTCCCTTGCCAATGCCTTATAAATGTACGAAACAATCCATCAGATATCTGATGGAATATACGCACATCATATTCTTTACAGTCGGATAGGGATAGTGGAAGAATTCTGATTATCATTCCACTAAAACGCGTGGGGCTCTTTGGAAATTTTGCGAAGATGTTGTTCAACAATTCGCAAAAGTTTTAGAAATATGCTTGTAAGAGAGATTACCATGAATAATGCTTCTTCAAACTGTTTGCTAGTAGCAACTCCCTGCTGAGAAAAATTTTGTGAGATCACATGAGTTCATGTGAAACCACATAGGATCCCACCAGTATCTGTACCCATGTAATTCCATGAGAATCACCGAATGGGTGCTCATAGGCTTCTGCGGGGTCCCATGAGATTGCATAAGGGAAAATCCATAAATTACCTAAGGGTTTTTTCGGGTCTTCGCGGAACCCCCCTACCCAAAATTAAGGGTTCGCAAGGTTTTGCCTTTACGGGGAACCCCCCCCCCCCTCCCACCTTATTTCTTACGTCCCAAGACCGAACTCCTTGAGAAAAAGATTTATTAATAGCTATCCGAACGTTCATTCTAATGTGAAATAGTACCTTTTAACCGTACAGATACTTCACACTTTTTAATGAGTTTTCATTGATTATCTTTGATATTAAATTTGACCTATTCGCAATGATAATATCTTATTCTAATATTGATGTCTTGTCCGAATCTTCCCAAGGATTTTCTCCCCAGTTTACAAAAGATTAAATAGTTGTGAACGTATGATTGTCAGTGACATTTATATGAGCTGATTTTTCTCGTTCCAAAAATTCAGGATCTACATACTCAACTGAAAGCCATTCAACATGCTCGGCACCGGTATCTTTTTTCTGATGAGACGGAGCGCCTCACCTTCTCTTCAATCTTCAATTTCATCATTCTTGCTTTCTCGAAGAGATAGCATTATACTCGTGACAACGAAATTATCGCTCAATTGATGGTTCAAATCCATTATTCTCTTCCATTACACCTCTTAGCCATATGAAACAAAGCTTTTCTTGTTCCTTTCACCAAGATCTATTGACTGTACGTCACACATTTTACCCGCTGCCCTTCATAAAATTACTTCATAGCATTCTTTACGGTCTTTCCTCCGTTTTTGTGTGTGTTGTTTTTCATAATACACGGTCACTTTTGAACGCTACGCCCGATCCTCTCGAAATTTTGAGGAAGTGCTCGAGCTAGACCAACTGTTTAAAAACAGTCTTTTGAAAAAGTTAGTTGAAAACGAGCAGCGAGCAGCTAAAGAGACCCCGAGTATCAGAAAAAAACGGTTTTCGTATGTATGTAACAGCAAGAATTGTTTCTAATGCCATGAGATCATTTGCCTTGCCTCCCGCGAAGATATGCAACTCTTTCCTCGGTTATGGAAAGTTCTTATTGCTCGAAGGTGGATTTATAAAATGAACTCCCAGTCTTGATCTTGTCGAGCTACCGTTATTGTGTGGCGAATTCACCGACATTTCGACTATTTCTACATACTTATCTTCAGGGCACTTACTAATAGGAGCTAATTTACATGGATCAAAGACCCATGAGTCACTCATAGTTGACTTACAGTAAAAATCTAGAGTATGCATTGCCAACCATATCTTTGCTCAGTTGTTCCAAAGTTACCCCGTCTATTCGAAGTTACACCGGTTGGCGGTATCTTACCACATTACGTATTATACTGATGACCCCCCCCCCCCCCCCCCCCCCCCCCCCCCCCACAGCCGATCCGCCCGACAACACACGCACCCCCCCCCCCCCCCCCCCCCCCCCCCCCGGTGCCAAAGGATCCGAAGGTGTGCTTGCGGGATGAGATGGGATAACATGAGACACAAACAATTTAATAAAGACAGGTGAGACGGGATCCTTTGGGGTTCTTTAGAATCCCATGGGATTATATTGAATGTCAAGCGATCGGATGCGAATGAATCCCGATAAAATCCTATGTAATTCTGAGAGTTCATTTGAAAAGGGGCTCTTCAGATGAGCAATATGGGTAAAGGGGCAGAAAAGCGAAAAGCGTAAAAAGAGGGGCCCCATTAGGCAGAATCAAAATTTTGAGACAGCCAATCAATAGAGCATGGAAAAATACATAATTTTTGCAAGATTTCCAAGTGGTAGATTCAACGGTACAGAGAGAAATTTATAACCAGAAGTATTGAAAAATTCGTAAATTTGTTGTTGTTCAATACCAAGACACCAAAATGTAATCACTTCATCGGATAATGGTTCAAAAGTGTGCAGAAACCAAGTCGATAGATTACAGTGTATTTGAGCAATCGTGGGCCAATCGAAAGACAAAAATTGGACGTGAAAACGTTGAAGAAAAGTAGATGTTGTGACATTCCATAATTCATGCGGACTCAATGAAAACTTTGGAGGAAAAATTCCGGATGCCAATCGGAAAATTTTCATCGAGTAGAACAAAATAATGCGAACAAGATGTGAGTTGTGATTATTGTGAAGGAGGAAATCGAAAGAAGACGAAAGTAAGATTGTAATTTTTTGATGAAAAAAGGTCAAAAATGGTGTATGTTGAAAAATCCAAAAAACAAGTCGAGTTGAAAATTAAAAAGTGGAAATTGGTGAATATATTATATCTATTTATAGACTAAATTATAGACTAAAGGATTTATAGACCAAAAACTAGAAATATCGAAATCTGTCGGAGTTGTGGGTATGTGAGTGAACTTTGAACAACACACATATCCGTATGCATACCATGAACAATATGAGAATACATGTTTAATTTGAGTTCCTCTAATTATTACGAAGAGAGTATGGAAAGAAAGATTGAAAATTGGGAATTCCATCAAGAGCTATCTGCAAGCTTTCCCTTGAAGAAAGTAAAATTGTAACGATAGTCAAGGCTACTTTAGTCAACTCACTGACGTGAAAATAAGGTGAGTAAACTTCTGAAAAAGTGCCTGTAGAGCCTCGCAAAGTAACCAAAACATTGAATTCGTAGTTAGAAAAAGATTCTCAAAATGAAATCTACCAAAATCGTCTCATGTCTTCTAGGGAAATAAAAAATCGGATGAAAGTTGCTTCTAGGATGTTAAGGGCTGATTGGGTTCTCTTTATTGTTCTCTAGAGTTTTACTTGAGCCATTCTTTCATGACGCGAGATTTATGAGTCCTGTAACGCATCTTCTAGAATTCCACGAATCCAACGCTTTGTGATTCGCGATTTTCGATATCCGCAATAATATTCTCGGACGCGTCAGCCGCGACTTGTGCAGAACTCCTGCACGTCATCTCATTCTAGTGCATTACAATATCATCGGAGAAATATTGATGATGAATATGAAAGCAGCTGAAATTGTTTCCAATATGGATACTTTTTTCTCCAGACCAAAGTGAATATTGTCCTCCAAATGAATCAGTTTCCGCAGTTCTTAAAATGGAGAGAGGCTCTATCCTACACCTGTGGATTTAGTGAGAAACACCTGTGGATTTAGTGAGAAACGCCATTCAGGTACTTGCAACTCTCTGATCAATCCGTTATCCGATCCTTCATTTTATTGTTGTTGGCTAAAGATTGAAATCTATGTTTTTAAGTAATAATGAGATGTTCGGGTAACGATATTGAGGAGTATCATTTATTCACTTCTTCCTTTCTCCAATTAAGAAAATCCGATCGTGAATCAGAGACATAGCCCATTATTAGACTTTAAGGCCATGTCGTAGCCGTGCATCCGACGCGTGGGTAGCCGTTTTCGCGGCATTTCC
>JAPYYZ010003987.1:0-10973 GCA_030522705.1 Eretmocerus eremicus
TCTCTCTCTCTCTCTCTCTCTCTCTCTCTCTCTCTCTCTCTCTCTCTCTCTCTCTCTCTCTCTCTCTCTCCCTCTCTCTCTCTGGCGGTGAGTACCTATGGTGCTGGTTCAGTAGCTGTTCCGTATATGACAGCACAACTTTGAGATGAACTTGTTCGTTGAGATGATGTTACCGGTTCTTTCTCCTCAGAGGTCTTCCTCTTGTCATTTCGTGAATAGTATCAAAATTTCCATCACAGCAGCTAACGAGTGTTCTTACTGAATAACAATTCATATTGATGAGTCTGATGAGGAGAAATAGTCTCTGCATCTCTCTTGTTCTGATCGGTATTAACTCCAGACTGAAATCATTCTATGTGAAGTTATTATATTCTCTGTATGACCAAGCATTTCTCACACGGTGAACTAAAGATACTTTCATTCTCTTTGCATTCCTTTTCATGGGTGATGTGTTTCTTTTTCATTCATCATAACTCGCTTGGATCATCAGACATGTACCAATCCAAGAAAAGATGTCTGTAACGCTTAACGTGTGATGACCATAAATTTCCAATGTGATATGAGTCTCTCAATAATTTTGGTTCTACGAATTAAATTTGAGGCTATGATCAATAGTCGGTTTCGAAAACTCTGAAAGTGAATTGATAATAGATCCTCAGGAATCTATAGAATTGGTGGTGTACGGTTTATGTGAATTCAATTAAATCTCAATAGGAGTCCCATCACTTGCAAGTAACATAGACTTTCCCAAAGTCTTGGAGATGTCTTGTATCATATTTGAACACAATGTACTCAGAGTCTAAGGCTCTAACCCTTCAACATTTTTGAGATAGATCAAATTGGATATTACCACTACTTAACCTTTTTGAGGACCTTCAGAGATCTGGAGGAATTCCCTGAATCTCTCCAGATATTTTGGAAATTTCATGTCGATTGGATGCGAATACCATCGATGCCTGCAAGCAAGTCCCTAGTTAGAGTCTGTCAATAATATCTCAATCATTATTTTCAGGAAAGAAAAAGGAGAGAGTAAAGTTTTTGTGCCTATTGTTCCCATAGATGACGATGGAGATGATGATGAGAACGACTCATGAAAAACCAAGACAGAGTGGAGTTTTATCTTTTCTCTAAGTGTGGAAATGTATATTCACAATGAAAAAAATAGGATGGTTAGAGTTAATTATACGCGAGTGTCATTTCTGTAAAATTTCCTTTTCATTGAAGAAGGTACATTCGGTAAGCAACCTCAGGATTATCGATGATTCCTAAGATCAAAAGATCTGAGTATTATTCTTTTTTTTTTCCTATTGGAAAATCGCATATTGTAGAGAGGAGATACGCAGAAAAAAATTACGATGATCAATCTTGAATTTGAACTTCCCAAATACATTTTAGTAACGTTTCAGTTGGAAACCCGATCCGATTGTTGCAGGAATCTTTTGGTGGTGTTGATGATAGTTCGTGAAAACCTCTCCAAATTCTTGCCAAGATATCGCTGTAGCAGATTCGGAAAATATTACAGGATTGTCCCTTAGTAACATTCCAGAATGATTCGGAAGAGAGGCATACTAACATTTCTCAAAGATTTATAGGAAATCCTTCTGAAAATATTTCTGACAGATTTCTGGAAAGATTCCTGAAAGATTTCTGGAAAGATTCCTGAGAGGTTCTCAACCTTTTTCGGCAATCTCTCGGAAAGCTTTCGGAAATCTTCCAGAAATCAATCAGAAATCTTTCAGAAATCTTTCAGAAATATCTCCAGAAATCTTTCCAGGAATCTTCCAGTGAATGATTCGCAGAAATATTGCAGAAATGTTTCAGAGAAATATTTCGGAACGATTTTTGGAGAGGGACATAACAATATTTCTAAAACATTCCATAGAAATATTTCTGAAAGATTACCAATCTCTCATGGAAATATTTCAGAAAGATTTCTGAAACATTTCCGTGCTGTGTGGGATGTTCTATATGGCTTAGAGGTATACTGGAGAAGGAAGCTGAGATAGAAACATCGATTGAGCGAGAATTTTGTTCGCACAGATTGCTGAATTAGTATTTGAATCCCATTTTCCTCTTCGAGTACATCTCTTAGCTATATGGAACGAAACTCTCCTTGTTCCTCTCAACAAGACTCATCTACTGTACGTCACACATTCTACAACTGAGCCTCCATCAGATTACGAAATAGAATTTTATTCCTAGTTTTCGATTGATGTTTGTATGAGTATCGTTTTTTTCGTACACCAAAACTCCTCAACGGTACGGGCGATCCTCTTGAAATTTTGAGGGATAATAGAGAATCATCGAATTGGGAGCTGAGTCTTTTCTGAGCCTTAAATGTCGGATACATTCTTAGTTGTAAATTCCTAATCAAGCGAGCATGATATTTTTCGTGTGTAAAAGTGTGATATCTCTCATCGATCAGGCATGAGGAAGACAGAGAAGATGATTATGACGTATTTTGATATTCTTAATCGATTGGTTGATACACATTCTTGATTTGATGAATCGGAGAGAAAATTGCAGAAGTTATATGAATTTATTGATTGATTATTGATTGAAAAGTATTGGGGGTTGAATGAAAAATGTGTATCAACCAATCAATTTATAAGATAGAAATGAACAGTAATTCTGTTCTTCGTATTTTTGGATACTGATCGAGAAGAGATATCATACTTTTGTGATGAGAAAAAATTGGAGATATGACACTCGCGTGATTAAAACAGCAAAAATCAAAATGTACTCAATATAAAAGGCCCAAACTGAAGTCGAATCTCAGTTTGATGATTCTCTATAACTCCTTGAAATTCCGAGAGGATCGCCCGTACCATTCAAAAGTTATCGTGGATGATCGAAAACAACACACACAGACACGGGGGAAAGGCCGCAAAGAGTGCAAGTAATTTTATGGAAGGCATTGGGTGGAATGAGTAACGCACAGTCAATAGATCTTGGTGAGAGGAACAGGAAGAGCTTTGTTTCATATGGCTAGGAGGTGTAATGTAGGAAAAAAGGGGATTTGAAGCATCAGATGAGCAAGGATTCCGTTGTCAGGAATACAAAGCTTTCTCTTTGAGAAAGCAAAATCGAGCGATTCTCGACCACTGGTTATTGTCAGCCAGCCATGAGTCACACCTCGAATAGAGGTAAGGAATGGCTGGAACTTCGACTCGTGGTGTGCCGAGAATCCAAGGCTTACCTGTCCGCGATTCCATTCCCCTAAGCCGGCGACTCAAAGAAACTTTGCGACATGCGCAAGTTCTTGCCTCAAGCCGACAGATTTGCCGCGATCCGCAAGGCCTCAATCACATGGATGCAAACCAAGCAAATTATTCACGCCACAACTCACTTGATTTTCCAAGTTAGCGAAGTCCGGGAAGTTGAGCAGCAGCTACTCTGGAGCGTCGCCTAGAGCTGAGAGGAAGCAGTGGTCGAGGCAATGTGCTTTCTGTCACTTGGTCGAGCCGAATAGGGCGAGAGCCCCGTGCGCTCCTCAAGATATGCCTCTGGTGCTTGACTTCCCCACTTCTGAGAATTTCGTAGGCTTGGGATCTAGCAGCGACGCAAACGCGCAATCTTCATGCGCACGAAGGCTAATTCCGCGTCTCATAGATTTTGTGAAACAAAATGTGCGTGAAAATCGATTGCGTTGGTTCATCGATGCGCTATCGCCATGGAGAGGGCTGCTATATGGGTTATCCCACATGCACATTTGGCGCGGAAGTTTGAATCGTTGTGCGAGGCTGATTATTAGTCATTCATTAATTCACACGATTTCCATGCACCGAATGTTAGTCACTATCTTCTGACTAAAAAACAACTACATACATGGCTCTACTCGAACGACTGGTCGAGCATAGGCCAGGAGAGGCTCCGAATACTCAACCTCAAAATTTTTCCAAATGCCTGAGACTTTGGGAGATTGCAACGGAAAAAGTTATCTCCCTGCTTCCGAACGGCCCATCATTGTTTTCTCACCAGCAGAAGATGCCTCGACTAGTCAGAGGAACTCACCTTATGAGATATACTCATTCCACATATTTGCTCAACTGCACAGTGGCAGAAGCGTCGAATCCTCGGCGAAATCTGGGTTACGAATTCAGAAAGTGAGTGGAGGTGGTGAAGTACAGATATTGTTCGGAGAAAATTCAAATCCACGTTCGCCAAGGGGAGCGACATAGGAGAGGCAGACCGCAGGCGCTGGCACAGGTGACAGCGGCCTAGTGGGAAGTGCGAATGTGAACTCGTCTGCCATCCCTATATACGCTACCCCCGGCGAACTCCCCACAAGTGATGGAGGCCGCAAGAGAATCATGCTGTGGTATCAGGAGAGCGCAAGACGTGCAGAGGTGGCACGGGTGGCCAGCCGGTGCGGTAGAGGTCTGAGACGCCGCGGGGAATCCCCGGAACGGACAGACTCTGACTCGCTACAGGCGACTATCGCGCTCACATGCTGGCCTGTTACCGCCGGCTCTCCGCATCGGCTTGGAGTGTCAGCAGACTCGAGTTCACTGTTGTGTACAGGTGTGATGGTTTCGTGGGGAAGGGGGGGGGGGGTTGGCGCGGATTCAGAGAGAGTTCATCTAGGGTGACTTGATTGGGTTGCTTGAGACCGTCGAGATCAAATTTGTGGTTTATATTGTCGCTATTCGAATGAATATGGAGCATCTCAGAGAATCCTGTCTTGAACTTCGCATTTTCGGAATCTAGCACAAAGACACGGTCAGAATCAAACTCATGGTGCGTTTTGCGGCAGTGTGCAGCGAAGGTCGATCGCTCGTCCCCTCCCCTCATACTACGTTTTTGCTCCGCGATTTGACCGTGTCTATGTGCTAGATTCCGAAAATGCGAAGTCCAAGAGAGGGGGCTCGGTGCGGATTCAGAGAGAGTTTGAGTTCATCTAGGGTGACTTCATGGGGTTGCTTGAGACCATGAAGATCAAATTTGCGGTTTATATTGTCGCTATTCCGATGATTATGGAGCAACTCGAGGAACTCTCTCTTGAACTTTGCTTTTTCGGAATCTAGCACATGGACACGGTCGAAATCATATTCGTGGGGCGTATTGCGGCGGTGTGCAGTGAGAGTTGATCGCTCGTCCCCTCCCTTCACGCCACGATCGTGCTCCGCGATACGGTATTTCAGGCAGCGTGATGTCTGCCCAACATGAGCCTTACTGCAATCTTCATAGGCAACCCCTTTTTTATCAGTGTCTGATAGCTGATACTTCCCTAATTTGATCAGACTGTTGAGCTTGTTCGACAGCTTGTATGTGGGGATGACACTGTTTTCCCGTGGTATGAGGTTGATGTTTGGCGAATTGCCTTTAATATATGGGAGCACCATTTTTGGTGCTCGAGCGATGGTCTTATTGCGGCTGTATGGATTTCTCGTGTGTAGCGTGGGGCCAGGGAGAGCACGTGATCGACTCTTGATGCATGCATGGATGAAAGATTTGGGGTAGCTGTTAGCCAGAAAGAGAGCTCTAATTTGGTTCGTATCGAGACCATGGAAAGAATCATCTGAGGGCTTTATTGCCTTACTTACGTGATTGTAGATGATTGTTTTCTCAATCGATGTGGGATGGTGGGAGAGAAAATTCATGTATCTGCCTGGGGAAGTGTCTTCATGATACCGATCGGAGAGTGAAAATCATTATTATTGCGAAAGATGGATATATCAAGGAAGTTCATCTGCCTTTCCTCTTCTATTTCCAGGGTGAATTCGAGGTACTCGTCAGGATCGTTAGAAGTGTCTAGAATACGTTGAATGGGCTGTTCTTGGACGATGAGGAAGCAATTATCCACGTATCTTCTGCAGGGAAGAACATCGTCTCCCAGAGTCTCAAGACAACTGTCCTTAAGTTGCTTCAAAACTATCTCGGCAAACGAGGGACTAGAATTGCCACCTATAGGAGAGCCAATTTTCTGCCTATGGAATTGACTATCGAATTGGAAGTAGGTAGAATTCAATAAGAAATCAATCCCATCTAGAAACTCTTGTAAGTCCGATGCTCTGCCGATTTTATCGCGTGGGAGAGGCGATTTGTTTTTCACACCAGAGGTGATTAAATCCCTGTGTAAATTGGTGAGAAGAGAGACCACGTCCGATTTCATCAAAATGTGGCCGGCGGGGATGCAGAGAGATTCTAGCTGGCATTCGATCTCATAGCTGTTTTTTACGGGATATTTTGGACGAGTGAAATGTTCGTCGAAGAGTAGGGAGATGGATTTGTCGAACTGAGAGAGAGAGAGAGACTTGTTTATTGTAGTAACTATCCTTCCGGCAGGAGAGTCTTTTTTGTGAATCTTCATCAAGCCATTGGCTCTGGATGAAGTGGTCGGTTTCCCATTTGTACTAACTTTGGAAAAAACGGAATCTAATTCGAATACATTTTCTCTCTTCCATGAGTCTAAGAGTTAATGTGTTGGATCCTGTAATTTTTCAAGTGGATCAGAAGATAATTTTCCATAGTGATCTGGAATATTGAGCTGGCTCTCGACTTTCTGAAAGTACTTATTTCTGTCAATAACGACAGAAACGTTGCCTTTATCAGCCCTGGTGACGAGTGGAGGACTGTTTTCTTCCAGAAAGTTTCGAGTGAGAGTTATCTTAGTGTTGAGAGATTTGTCTCGATAAGAAATGTGCTTGTTTCCTCTTCATCGTTCATTGATGGTATTGAGGATATCATCGCGGATTGCGTTCTCTTGGGCGTGTTGATTGGATTGGAAAAAATTTTCGACGCATTTGTACAGCTCGAAAACTGTATGTTTACCCAGTTTCGAGTGCTTATACTTCTCACCGAGTGCAAAGACCTCCTCTACGTCACTCGGCAAATCGACAGATGGGAGATTGACTATTTATTTGTTCTGGAGAGGTGCATTGCTCTCGGGAGCCACCGAACTAGACGTTCGGTAAATATGCGAGTTGTACTGTGCGTCAAAGAGATTTCTAGATTTATTAGATAACGAGCACAATTTCTCGTACAAGATGCAATTTAGAGACATCTGATGAAAAGATAAGAAGCTTTCCAATAGAAAAATGTTAGTTTCAGAGGAGATCGTCTGCGTATGACTTGTGAAAAAGTGTTTGAGGTATTTGATGTGTAGATTGATATCCGTGATTTCGAGGTTGAGCAGAGACTTTTCCAACCAGTACGAGATATTGTTGAATTTTCTTCTGCTATAATTACTGTAAATTGAGATGTGCCGGAATGAGTGAGTTGATCTTTTGATATGTGATGGGATGACGTCATATGATCTGCATTGTAGCAAGAGAGATGAATGAGATTTAGAAAAAAAACGGTCTTCTTGAGAGATTTCGTGAAGTTTATGAAGTGATTCTTCATAAGAATGCCGTGAACTAGAGGTATCTCGAGAAGAAACTGTAACCAAGGATGAAAATTGTTGCAGCGAAGATTACGTCATATTTTTCCTCTGTCGATGTGTTGAGAACGAGTGGAAGGGGGTGAAGTATGAACTTGTGAGCCCTCCATCTGCAGTCTGCCAGGGACGTGGCGAGGACCTTCAAGGTGTCTATAGTGGAGCCTGCATACGGAAGTTTTAAAGGTGATGTTGAGTCCGTTGGCTTGGCATTTTATTCCTCAAGCCGCGAGAACTTTGATGGAGGTTAAATGTATGTCCGATTGTGGAAATTTTTGTGGATAAAATGACAATACATGGGTATCTCGCGAAATTTATTGGCTTCACGCCGACGTTCCGACAGCTCTTGTACTTCCATCCTCACAGGTACAAGATTTGAACAGAGATCTCATATAATTGAAGAAAATTTTTACAACTTTGGAGAGGGACTAATCAGAGAAACTCACCTAGTAAGATCTTTTCATATCACATATTTGCTTAACTGCACAGTGACAGGAGCCTCTAGTTATTGGCGGAATCTGGGTTACGAATTCAGAAAGTGAATAGAGGTGGAAATATTTAGATATTGTTCGGAGAAAATTCAAACTCACGTCCACCAAGGGGAGCGACATAGGGGAGGCAGACCGCAGGCGCTGTCACAGGTCACGGTGGCCTAGGAGGAAGTGCGAATGTGAATTCGTCTGCCATCTCTATACACGCTACCCCTGGCGAACTCCCCGCAAACGATGGAGAACGCGAAGGAACCAGGCTGTGGTATGAGGAGAGCGCGAGACATGCAGAGGTGGCACGGAGGGCCAGCCGGTGCGGTCTCTACCTCTGTCTGAGACGCCACGGGGAATCTCCGGAGCAGACAGACTCTGACTCGCCACAGGCGACTATCTCGCTAACATGTTGTCCTGTTACCACCGGCTCTACGCGCCGGCTGGGAGTGTCAGCAGACCCAAGTGTACTGTTGTGTACAGGTGTGATGGTTTGGTGGAGGGGGTTAGCACGGATTCAGAGAGAGTTTGAGTTCGTCTGGGATGACTGAATAGGGTTGCTTGAGACCATCGAGATCGAATTTGCGGTTTATATTGTTGCTATTCCAATGATTATGGAGCATCTCAGAGAACTCTGTCTTGAACTTCGCATTTTCGGAATCTAGCACATAGACACGGTCAAAATCAAACTCATGGTGCGTTTTGCGGCAGTGTGCAGCGAAGGTCGATCGCTCGTCCCCTCCCCTCATACTACGTTTTTGCTACGCGATTTGACCGTGTCTATGTGCTAGATTCCGAAAATGCGAAGTCAAAGAGAGAGTTTTCTGGAATGCTCCATATTCATTGGAATAGCGACAATATACGCCGCAAATTTGATCTCGACGGTCTCAAGCAACCCTATAAAGTCACCCTAGATGAACTCGAAGTCTCTCTGAATCACGCGCCGACTCCCTCCTCCCCTCCCCCCACCAAACCATCTCACCTCTACACAACAGTACATTCGAGTCTGCTGACACTCCAAGCTGGCGCGTGGAGCCGTTGGTAACTGGAGAGCATGTGAGCGAGATAGTCGCCTGTGGCGAGTCAGAATCTGTCTGCTCCGGGGATTCCCCGCGGCGTCTCAGACCCTTACCGCACCGGCTGGCCACACGTGCCACCTCTGCACGTCTCGCGCTCTCCTCATACCACAGCCTGATCCGCTTGCGTCCCCCATCGCTTGCGGGGAGTTCGCAAGGGGAAGAGTGTATAGAGATGGCAGACGGATCCGCATTCGTCATTCTCCCTAGGCCACCGTCACCTGTGCCAGCGCCTGCGGTCTGCCTTTCCTATGTCGCTCCCCTTGGCGAACTTGAGTTCGAATTTTTTCCGAACAATATCTAAATTTTACCACCTCCACTCACTCTCTGAATTCGTAACCCAGATTCCGCCGAAGGCTTGTGGCTTCTGTCACTGTGCAGTTAAGCAAATATGTAGTATAAGTTCATTTTACTAGGTGAGTTCCTCTGATTAGTCATTCTCCAGACTTGTGAAAATTTTCTCTAATTATATCAGATCTCTGTTCAAATCTTGGAGCCCTGAGGATGAGAGCACAAAAGCTGTCAAAACGTCGGCATTGAGCCAATGAATAATTCGAGACACCCATGAATTGTCATTCCATCCAGAAAATTTTTCACAATCGGACATACATTCAACCTCCATCGGAATTCTTGCGGCATTAGGGAATAAAATGCCAAGCCAGCGAACTCAACAAATCCGTTAAAACTCCCGTCTGCAGACTCCCCTATGTACACCTTGAAAGTCCTCGCCACGTCCCTGGCAGACTGCAGATAGAGGGCTGACAAGTTCATACTTCACCCCCTTCCACTCGTTCTCAACACATCGACGGAGGAAAAATATGACGTAATCTTCGCTACAACAATTTTCATCCTTGGTTACAGTTCCTTCTCCAGATACCTCTAACTCACGGCATCATTATGAGAAATCACTTTATAAACTTCGCAAAATCTTCCAAGAAGATGTTTTTTTTCTAAATATCATTCATCTTTTTTGCTACAATGCAGATCACATGACGTCATCCCATTACATATGAAAAGATCAACTCACCCATTCCGGCACATCTCAATTCACAGTGATCATTGCAGAAGGAAGTTCAACATCACCTCGTATCGGTTGGAAAAGTCTGTCCTCAACCTCGAAATCACGGATATTGATCTACACATCAGATACCTTAGACACACTATCACAAGTCAGAAGCAGACGATCTCCTCTGAAATAACACTATGCTATTGGGAAGTTTCTTATCCTTTCACCGAGTGTCCCTCAACTACATCTCGAACAAGAAATTGTGCTCGTTATCTGATGAATTCAAACACCCTTCTACTCAGAGTACAACTCGCATATTCATGTTCTAACGTCTAGTTTGGTGGCTCCCAAGAGCAACGAACCACTTCGAAACAAAGGGATAGTCAATTTTTCATCAGTTGAACTGCCGAGTGACGTGGAAGAGGTCTTTGCACTCGGTGAAAAGTATAAACACCCGGAATTGGATAAGCATACGGTTTTCGAGCTGTACAACTGCGTTGAGAATTCCTTCCATTACAACCAACACGCCCAAGAGAACGTCATCCGCGATGATATCCTCAATACCATCAATAAACAATTGAGAAGAGACGAGCACATCCCTTATCGAGACAAATCTTCCATAACTGAGTTCACTCTCACTCAAGACTTTTTCAGAGAAAACAATCCTCTACTCGTCACAGGGCTAATAAAGGCAGCGTTTCTGTCGTCTTCGACAGAAATGAGTACTTTCAGGGAGTCGAGAGCCAGCTGAATATCACAGATCACTATGAAGAATTATCCTCTGATCCACTTGGAAAATCACAAAATTGAAATCGTGCACTCTCAGACTCTTGGGAGAAAATATGTGTATTCGAAATAGATTCCGTTTTTCCAGGAAATAGTACAGCTGTGGAACACACCTCTTTATCCAGAGTCTATGGCTTGATGAAGATTCAGAAAAAAGACTTTCCGGGCACAAAAATAGTTCCTACAATAGCTCTCTCTCTCTCTCTCTCTCTCTCTCTCTCTCTCTCTCTCTCTCTCTCTCTCTC